>KQ991052.1:155548-168110 GCA_001598015.1 Dorcoceras hygrometricum | reverse complement strand
TTTCTTTTATGGCATTCTTTATTTTCATTATGTTATAATGTTAACAATTGTGTTGGATAAAGACCTAGAATGCACCATAGTATATGTTAAATGTGATAGTGGATATGATGGCTATCATGAAACACATATAATAGTCACTGTGTATTCTAAACTCGTTCCTAGTCGATCAACTTGTGGCGTGTGGGTTTTATTGACTCTTTCTATAACGATCTTTATTTATGAAATTCGCATTTCTTTTATGGCATTCTTTATTTTCATTATGTTATAATGTTAACAATTGTGTTGGATAAAGACCTAGAATGCACCATAGTATATGTTAAATGTGATAGTGGATATGATGGCTATCATGAAACACATATAATAGTCACTGTGTATTCTAAACTCGTTCCTAGTCGATTGAGCCGTGAAAATGAGGATAAGGCCTCCCGAGCTTGAGACTAGCATCTGCGATGTGAAGTACCATGTTTCATTGGTAGGGAACATTGTGATGTTCTGAGCATGCAGATGGATAGTGACCTGGTGATCTATCGAACTACCCTCATTCGGACTTTCCAAGCGGTTACCATTGGTCGAGTGGATAAGTCCGAGGTATTGGTTGTACTGATTAGTCCTCACTACTCGAAACGTCATTGAGACTCTACATGATAGGTGCCTCACTTTGACCTGTTACCGACTCATTTGGGGTCATTAGGTGGCGGGATTGGGTGAGGTCCCGATGCATGTAGGAGTCGATGCTTCGTTGTCGAGGATTCACCGCTCGCTTTTATGCGTGGATATCCTATGCTATCTGAGAGATAATAGTGTGATAAATCTCTGGCCATCGTACTAGATGTGTTTTAGGTAAATGGGTTTACATAGTAACACTCGCGATGTCAATATTTGATCTCCAAGATGTATGCATAGTTATTAGATCTCTAGCGACTCTCGATGTACCAATGGTCGTTGATCTAATCGGGACATATGTGTTGAAAGGACCGTACTATATGCAAACCAAGACCAATTGGTTCTTGCAGGCACTATCAGTGATACCTATGGGATCATGGGGCGATGTTTCTAGGCTCTTTACCATGATCCGATGGGTATGTCCGAATGGGTGTGAGCCCACGACTAGCTGTATCCCTGAACCATTGAGGGTCACACAAGTACTAGATTCACGATTCCCGCATGGACATTGAGCTCAATGTCTTGAGCATAGGAGGAGGAATTTAGGGAGTGGGACTTCCTAGATGTCAATAGGGGTCAAATTGCGATTTCCCATAGTTGAGGGGCTCAACTGCAATTTTGGACTAGGTGGCCTGAAAAATTGTTTTTGCATCATAATACTCAGTTTTGGAAACTGTGTATATTGGTCCGATCAGATCGTCGATCGGAGTTATGATGAAGCCACGGTGATGGAAATGAACCGAATGTTCATATGGACCTGGGCCTGACCCAGGCCCATTGGGCCGGTCCTAGCCCATCACTAGTCTACATATGCATGGCCTAGGGTTGATGTATGACACAACTACACAACACAAAACCCTAGCCTCTAAGCGCCGCCCACCCCTCTCCTCCACGCCTCTCTCGGCCACCGCCGCCTTGCAGCCACGCCGCCGCCGCTTGCCGTGATCGAACTTATTCCGATCACCTTGTCGTGGAGATTCCGTTCGTGTCAAATTCGTCAGCTCTTCAAGTGCAGACTGACGAAGGAGTCCTGTTTCCAGTCGTGGAACGGATTAGGAGATCTACCGCCGCCAACCTTGAAGTGCCAGTTTCCCTGTGAATCTGGTCGGTGCCAAGCGCCTAGACGCCAGCAAGGTAACCTTCATTAAAACATCCTATGTATGTTTTAGTGCATTATTTGTTATGTATTGAACGTTTCTGGGGCAATTTTTGAAACTTCCACTGCGCCCCCGGGAACGGGATCCGGATTCGCCACTGCGCCAACAGAATCATCCACGTCACATTGGAAGCTAGAATCAGTGTAGCCTTCCAATTTCAGTTCACCACCCCCATAGACCATGAACATATTCTTAGTCCTTCGTAAGTACTTAAGAATATCTTTCACAGCCTTTCAATGCATTTGGCCGGGGTTGGCCTGTTAACGGCTCATGAGCTCAGAGCATATGCGACATCCGGTCTAGTTGAGATCATGCCATACATAACACTACCTATTGCCGAGGCATATGGCACACGTGTCATACTCTCTATCTCCTCATCAGTCTTTGGACACATAGAGTTAGATAGAGTGACCCCGTGGCACATTGACAGGTGTCCTGTCTTGGACTCTTCCATAGAGAACCGCTTAAGTATGGTATCGATGTAGGTAGCTTGGGTGAGTCCGAGCATCCTTTTCGATCTATCCCGATATATCTGTATTCCAAGAATATAAGATGCTTCACCCATGTCCTTCATCGAGAATCTACTAGACAACCACACTTTAGTTGACTGCAACATTCCTACATCATTCCCACCCAATGAGTAGAATGTCATCAACATAAAGCACAAGGAATGTCACAGTGCTTTTGACTACCTTCTTATACACACATGGCTCCTTGGGATTCTTGATGAAACCAAATTCCTTAATTGTTTCATCGAATCTCAGGTTCCAACTTCTCGATGCTTGTGTGAGACCGTAGATCGATCTCTGAAGTTTGCATACTTTATGCTCACTTCCTACAGATGTGAAACCCTCAGGCTGCGTCATATAGATCTCTTCCTTAATGTTTCCATTAAGGAACGCAGTTTTCACATCCATTTGCCATATCTCATAGTCGTACCATACGGCTATGGCTAATAGGATTCTAATTGACTTGAATTGCGATTGGTGAAAAGGTTTCATCATAGTCAACACCTTGCCTTTGAGTGTAACCTTTCGCGACCAGTCGTGCCTTGTAGGTCAGCACCTTACCATCAGGCCCAAGTTTTCTCTTGTATATCCATTTACACCCAATAGGAACTATCAATCTCAGACTGCATTGCTTCAAGCCACAAATTAGAATCAGCATCGGAAATTGCCTACTTGAAAGTTCTTGGATCACATCCAACAGTTTGATCACTTTGATCATCTTCAAGGAGGAAACAATATCTATCAGGAGCCCTAGGAACCCTTTCGGATCTCCTAGGTGCGACCATTTCTGGTACTGGCTCTTGAGGCGCGGGAGACTCACTTGGTACTTAAGATGGTTCTCGAACCTCTTCGAGTTCTACTATCTTGCCTTTTCTATCAAGTAGAAACTCCCTTTCCATAAAGGTGGCATTTCTAGAAACAAACACTTTTGTTTCATTTGGATAGTAGAAGTAGTATCCAATAGAATTCTTTGGATACCCAATGAAGTAACAAAATATGGATATATTATCCATCTTATCTCCCACTGTCTGCTTCACGTAAGCAGGACATCCCCAAATCCTCATGAATAAGTACTTGGGCGGCTTGCCCATGCATATCTCATATGGAGTCTTATCCACTACCTTGGTGTGGACATTGTTCAACAACATTACCTTCGTTTCGAGCGCATAAGCCCAAAACGAGGTAGGAAGCTCAGTGAAGCTCATCATAGATCGAACCATGTCCATCAAGGTTCAATTACGACACTCCGTTACACCACTTAGTTGTGGTGTGGCCGGAGGGGTCCACTGTGAGAGAATCCCATTCTCTATAAGATAGTCTTGAAATTCAGCACTCAAGTATTCTCCACCTCGATCGGATTGAAGTGCTTTAATACCTTTCCTTAACTGATTTTCTACTTCATCCTTGAATTCTTTGAACCTTTCAAAGGATTCAGACTTGCACTTCATTAAGTACAAGTACCCATACCTAGAGTGATCATCGGTAAAGGTGATGAAGTATGTGTGACCGTACTTAGTACCAATGCTAAGTGGGCCACACACATCAGTATGGATCAAATCCAATAAGCCTTGATCACGTTCAGGCTTGCCCTTGAAGGGTTGTTTAGTCATTTTCCTTTGAGACAAGACTGACAAGTCGGTAGGGAGTTAATGTCCGACATATCAAACGTGTCACTCCTAACCAATTTGTTCATCCTACTTAGGGAAATATGACCTAGCCTAGCGTGCCAAAGTTGTGCTGGGTTCAAGCTATCATTTTTCCTTTTAATAGTTGTTGTATGTGTTTCCATATCGCGAGTTGGAACTTCTTTTAATTTTAAGGTGTACAGATCGTTTTCGCGTTCCCCAATTCCAATCAAAACATTCATTCTTGTATATATTGCAAATCGAATTGGAAAAATGACAAGAATATCCATTACTATCAAGCATAGAAACAGAAATAATGTTCTTTATTAATTCGGGAACAAATAAAACGTTTCTCAATAACAACTTAAAATTTGAAGACAGAAATAAATAAACATATCCTATAGCTACAGCAGCAACCCTTGCTCCGTTGCCAAGCCTCAAGTGGGTCTCACCCTCTCTAAGACGTCGGCTTCTTGTCATTACCTGCAAATCATTGCAGATACGATATCCACATCCGGTATCAAGTACCCAAAAAGTCGAGTTAAGAGACATATTTATTTCAATGTAGAATATACCTTTTGCAGTTCGCAACTGCTCGAGGTAATCCTTACAGTTCCTCCTCCAGTGTCCAGGCTTGTGAAAATGGTGGCAAACATCCTCAGATTTATTTAGCTTTGAAGTCCTTGCCTTGGGCTTCTTGGCGGGCTTTTCCTCCTTCGCAGAGGCAGAACGCTTCTTACCCTTACGTTTGGGCCCCCTTCTTCGCAGAGGAAGAAGAGCCCATAAGGAGGACGGGCTTGTCCTTCTTTATGGTCCCCTCGAACACTACAAGCATGTTCACCACCTCTTCAAGGGTGACTTCCAGCTTGTTCATGTTAAAGTTGACCACAAATGGGTCGAATGCAGCAGGGAGTGAGAGGAGAAGCAGATCCACAGACAGCTCATGTGGAAGTGTGAGATCAAGGCCCACTAGCTTTTCAATGAGCCCAATCATGCGAACCCCATGCTCATGGACCGAAGTCCCATCGCGCATGCGGCTCGTCATAAGCTCCTTGACAGTGGTGAACATCTCAGTCCGAGAGTTCTCCCCATACAGCTCTTTAAGATGAAGGTGTATGTCAGCAGCATACACCGTCTTCTCAAAGCGCCGATGCATTTCGTTTGACATCGATGCCATCATATATCATCGCGTCTTAAGCTCGTCATCCCACCATTTATTCAGCTTTGTCAGCTCCTCAGAGCTTATTTCGGCAGGGGCTTCCTTCGGAGGGCTCTTGTCTAACGTGTAAAGGAGCCTCTCCGAAGCCAATACAATATTGAGGTTTCGAAGCCAGTCTTGGTAGTTCAGACCAGTGAACTTGTTGCTATCCATATAGCAGCAAGTGGATTTTTGATCGAATACATTATATAAGCAGTTTATACTGAAAGGAAAAACAGACATGCATTACTAACTATATATGAAAAACTCTAAGACATTAAACAAGGTCATTTAGTTTTATGAATTACCCTCCCACTATTTTAACGATTTCACCACCCTCTAATGAAATCGAGAAAGCAAGTTCCTTAATGGGTGTACAGAGTCCAATCAAGCGATCATGGTCCCGAATAATATCAGCCAACCATGATCCTTAAAAGGTAGAGCCCAATTGCAACTGGTGCAACCTCTATGTATTTACCTCACGTCCAGTAAGGGCCCAATAATATGACACCGATTACTATCACGTGTTAAGATGACCCAAGCAGTTTATACTGAAAGGAAAAACAGACATGCATTACTAACTATATATGAAAAACTCTAAGACATTAAACAAGGTCATTTAGTTTTATGAATTACCCTCCCACTATTTTAACGATTTCACCACCCTCTAATGAAATCGAGAAAGCAAGTTCCTTAATGGGTGTACAGAGTCCAATCAAGCGATCATGGTCCCGAATAATATCAGCCAACCATGATCCTTAAAAGGTAGAGCCCAATTGCAACTGGTGCAACCTCTATGTATTTACCTCACGTCCAGTAAGGGCCCAATAATATGACACCGATTACTATCACGTGTTAAGATGACCCATCAATGTCGAGTTGTGAAGGACGTTCCCCTTAACGTCCCCAATAATGTGAGCCAACGTTAAAGGGAGTTCCAACCAACTCACAGCGAGTGTCAATGACGTGTACAGCTTTCCAGCATACATAACCCCCTCATTAAAATGAGCCGGGCCATGTATGCGGGTAGCATCGACGTACATTCATTGTTGATGGAAGGTAGGAAAATTTAAACAAATTTAAATTCCCTTAGCTTCATTGGAGCGCCCCAAAAATCCTAAGAACCACAAGTTGAATAGCCTTTCTTTTCCAAGGGCTGATTCGAGTTGAGCATTCAGAATTTAGTATAAATCTGATTCTTTTCTTTTCAGATTTCAGGCAATAGTCATAAGATTCATGGAAGGATTTCGCCCAAGCACAAATTGATGGAATCCAGACTTTGTTTTCCTTTGAAAATAAAACAAGGCCTTTCGAGGGAGTCTCTTTTAAAATGTTGTATCAATTTTACAACTCAAAACAGTAGTGGGGAGTTTTTATAAATCTTTTGGATGAAGAACAAGAGTTGGCACGGCAGCCATGCCTACTCGAGTGTTTCCACCTAATACAAATCATTCTCCCTTGTATATAATATTTTACGTTAGTCTCTGGATTCAATGGGTTGCAAGAAAAACTTTTAGTTCTTTCAAAGTTAAAGAAATTCTTTCGGTGTGCTTGTGGGGACTTCCAACCGTGGTCATCTGCACGTTGCGACCTTCATTTCAGGCAAGTAACTTCGATTTTTGCTATATTGAGAAAACATATATTGGCTCATTGCTTTCTATTTATGTTTGCCAGTTTAGTTCAGTTTCGCTTTAGAATGATGAGTATAAGATATGGATTCACTGCTTTGATACTTTAGTTTTGAGGAAACTCACAAGAAAGTTAACCAGAAATGGTATACTTCAAAATATACTAAGTTGTATAAATTCTAAGGAAGTTCATGTTTTCCGAGGTGCCATGGAGACTCTGGACATCGAATTGAACGAATAAACAACGCTGGTTCGATCAGGAGCAAGTCCTGGTTTGAGACACGAAGTTTGTTTGTTTAGATTCTGTCTAAGTCAAGGAATGGTTAGAGTCTATCAGTTGTTGCAAACGTTGTAATCCAGCAGTTGCACTATTCTCTTCCAGCAGCTGCATTAAATGTTAGAACCAGCAGTGTCTTCTATTGTTAGTGTTCAGCAGTTGCATTCTTTCGGTTAAGATCAGCAGTTAGGTCCTATGGTTGTGTTCAGTTGTTGACGTCTGTTCATTTTGCAACTACATCGTTTAGTAATACTGTTGCTTGCGACTGGTTTTGCTTGCGACTGGTCACTGTTGCTTGCGACTGGTTACTGTTGCTTGCGGCTGGTTCTTCCTGCGTTTGGTTTCACTTGTAATAGCGAGGTTCCTTGCGTCTGAATTTCACCAGCGACTGGTTCCTGTGTCTCTTGCGACTAGTTTATATCAGCGTCTGCTTCTTAGCGTCTCCTGTTTTAACACCTTCGAGTCTTTTTCCTTTAAGCTAGCTCTCAACCTCGAGTAACTGTACACTTAGTAGCAAACTTTAAAATGAGTTCATGGCAGTGATTCCACCAGATTCCAGTGATCGACCTTCGATCAAGAGTTAGCATATAACTATTCCAGAAAGAAGTACAGTTCAGATTCCAGTCTAATTGAGGACCCGGTCATAGCGAAGAGGGAGAATTACAGTAGAACCATAATCCCTTCATGGAAGGGGGAGAATTATGGGAAATATTGTAATCCCTTCACAGAGAGTTACTGATCAGTAAACATGCTCCATGCACAAGGACCACCAGAGAGCCTCTAGACTATCAGTTATTCATTATAAGCAATTCAGATTCGAGCTTTGAATTGTCTCTGTTTAGCGAGTTTCAGTTCAGTCGCCTGCATTATGTATTCGTTATTTCCAGTTTTACTTGTTGAGCCTTTAGGCTCACTAGTTTTCTCAATGCATGTGAGGTATCTCAGGAGCAGGCGGGAGGTGCAAGTTGATTCGGATTGGGGGAAATGTGTTTATCAATGGACGGCGTGTTCCGCAGAGGCATAGCTTTTGTTGTTTTGGATCTTTTGTCACTTTTATTAAGATCTGTTACAACAATTGAGAACTTATGTAAAGTCTGATAGTTGTAACTCCGCATTGTATTAAATGGAAATATGTTCGTCACCTCTTATTTCATATACTGTCTTTTGGCGCCAACCAGTTCCATATCAGTTTATATTCGAATTCAGTCCCTCCATTTATTTGATTTTTTTGAAATTTCCCTGTTCCATTGACTCCCTTGGGTCTGGGCGTCACAACTTGGTATCAGAGCGACGGTTCTGAGATAAACACATCTTTCCAGTCTGAAGCATCTTTCATCATCCGCATCTCCTGATTTGTGAGTTTTATTTTATGTTAAGAGTTCTTTCTCTTTCGAGTTCTGATTTTATTCTGTGGTGGGTTGCGGGCTATAGATTAAGATGTAAGGAAGAGGGAGAAATAGAAGAAGAAACTTAGATGATGAAACCAATCCAGATAGCAATGATCGTATTACCCAACTCTTAGAGCTGTTGGTAGAACAATCCGTCAGAGGCAACGACCAATCCTCAAGCAGCAGGGGACCGCATTATGATGATTCGTAGGAGAAGTTTCGTAGATAGAAATCGCAGGAGTTTAGTGGTACTACAGAACCACTTGTTGCGGAGAGTTGAATTAAATCCATGGAAGTGATTTTCGAGTACCTTCAGACTCCAGACTTGGATAGGCCAAGATGCGCTATATATATGCTAAGAGGTGACGCAATGATCTGGTGGGAGGGAGCGAAGCTGTCTGTAGAATTCGCGAATCTCTCTTGGGAAGAGTTCAAAAGAGTATTCTATGAGAAATATTTTACTGCGGATAAGAAGTCCGAGTTGAAGCGAGAATTATTGACCTTGAAGCAAGGGAGTTTAACTGTGCAAGAATATATACAGAAGTTTGAGAGAGGCAGTTATTTTGTGCACCTTATAGGAAGAGACCATGAGGAGAAGTTGAGCCACTTCGTGGAAGTGTTGAGACCTACATTTAAGCTGAATGTTAGGTTAGCAGGACCTAGATCTTATAGGGAAGCAGTAGACAAGGCTCTACGAGTAGAGAAGGACTGGAAAGACATGGAGCAGGAGAGGTAGCATACGAGGCAATCTTTTCAGCAGGCAGATTTGAGGTCGTCCAAGAAGTAGAATAGAAACCAGCAGCAACCTCAAGAGCCAAAACCTAATTCCTGCTCAACCAATCAGTGCTGTACCAGCTGGTAATAACAAGCTAGTTTGTCCCAAATGTCATAAGAATAACCCGGGACAGTGCAAAGCTGGTCAAAGTGGATGTTACAAGTGTGGTGCTCAAGGCCACATCTCCAAGTACTGCCCTCAGTCGAAGCAGCTGGTGCCCAGCAGAGCTTATGTCATGACTTCTGAACAAGCTAAACAGGATTCCACGGTGATCACGGGTAAGATTGTTGTTGCTGGTTTGTCTTCCTTTGCCCTGTTAGACTCAGGCGCGACTCATTCCTTTATAGCTGAGGACTTTTCCAAGAACTTAGTGTGTAAGCCAGAGAGATTGATGGATCTGTGTAAACAGATCCTGATTAAGTTTTGAATTACACAAAACCTATAATTATGTTTCTAATGTCTCTACGAAGTGTACAGATATAACAAGAGAAGAAATCTGGTTGAAGAGCCGAAGAAGGGCAAAGAAATCTAACCAGAGACAGAGAAGAGAAATCTTATAAAGGTCTGGATATAAAATGGAGAAGTATCGGATGGCAACATAGGTCTGAATATATCAATAAACAGAGAAGTCTGAATTGTTGATTAGGAGAAATCTGGATGTTGATAAAAGGGAGCAGTGATCAAACGTTGATAAATTGAAGAGAAGAATTATTAGAAATCTGGAAGATTTCTCCAATAGCAGAAATCTGGAACGCTATAGTAAATAAGAAAAGTTTATATGTTACAAAGATTAATAACCAGACGTTGCAAGAGAAGGAAGAGAAGTCCAGCAGCAATCTGTGCAGCAAAAATTAACAGGAGAAATGAATAGGAGAACCGTGAGGAAATGGTAGAATGGAAAGCAAAATCTGGATCAGTTGATGGAAGAAATCTGGACATGGAGTTAAAAGAGAAGGAAAGATATGTTGAAGAAGGAACAGAAGATATAATATGTCGAAGAGTAAACAGAAATTCAGAAGTGAAGAGAATTTGATCGAAGGAACAGGAGGGATCTGATTTGAAGAAATAAGTGAAGTCTGGTAGAAATTTGGAGAAGCTGATTTGATTATGATGATTAACAGAAGGTTGCTAATAAAGAACAAAGAAAAGAAAAACCAAAAGGCAACGTGAAGCAAGCCAGACGCAGAGCATAGCTGTTGTTACAAGTTAAACCAGACGCAAAGGGAAAGACAAATTGGTCCAGCCGTTGCAATGTAACAAGATCAATCAGTTGCGCAAAGAAAAACCAGTTACAAAGAAACCAGACGCTGGTCTTTGGCTACAGGAAAAGAAAAACCAGATGTTGGCTACAGGAAAAGAAAAACCAGACGTGATGAATTAAATACCAGACGTTACAAGTTTAAAACCAGACGCTGGTCTTGCGCTAAGAAAATAAAACCAGATGTTTGTCTTGCATAGAATAGATCAACGCTGCTTTAACCAGACTTTGCATTGCATAAACCAGACGTGGTGCTTTGCATAAACCAGACGCAAAGAGAAGAAACAGAAGTGCAAAGGAAATCCAGACACAGAAATTAAACCAGAAGTTGTGATGGAGAAAATCCAGACGTTGGGTGAACAAAATTGAACCAGACGTTGGAACAAAAAGCTAAACCAACAGTTGCAAAAATTCTGTAGGAACAGTAATCAATCGTTGCACCAAATGAAAGGAACAAACGAAGCAGAGAAAATATCAGACATAGAAAACACTGAAGAATACCAGACGCAGCAGTAGCAAATGTAAATTCTGGACAGTTGTAAAGAAGAAGGAAATTTCAGACTCTGGGCTTGCACAGGGTAAAACAGATGCAGAGTTACAACCAGACGTTGGTAGAATGAGCATACCAGACGCAAAGAAGATGCACAGACGTAGCTTACAAAGAATTGAAACAGAGGAAGATGATTACAGGAAGTGGGTCACAAGGAGAAGCAAAATAAAGAGGGATCTCAGAGATGGAAGTGAAGACTTCGGTGAGCATATGAATAAATGGATAAGAATCATAGACAAGTATATTGAGTTAGAAGACAGATATGATCCTGTACAGAATTATGATGAAAAGGATCATGTATGTTATATCAAGTGAAACTGGTTGGTCAAGTTGATGATAACATCTTCAGTTATGAAAGTCGTCATTGCTGTTCCCACGGATTACCGCAGCAGATATTTAGTGTATTTGTTTTGAAAGAGGCAGTCGCTCAGGTGTTGCAATTTATCCAGCACCCGTATCCTTCACTATATAGTGTTAGAACAATATTTTATTAAGTTTTGGTGATAACAAAAAGACAAAATGGATTGATCGATCAGTTGTCGCATTCAACAGTGCTACTTTTATCAGTTGGAGTTTTCATGAAGAAATCAGCAGTTGATTAGTTAGAGGAGTGCTAAACGACGGCGTCTTGATAAGGTGGAACGACGTCGTTGGTATGAACAGTTACAGTTCAGCAGATACCTTCTTGAAGAGCTACAGCAGTTATTCGTGAAGATTCAGCAGATGGTATTCGATTTGAGTTCTATCGTGCTTTGCTAAGAAGTGCAAACGACAGCGTTTTGATAAGTTGGAACGACGTCGTTGGTATGAACAGTTACAGTTCAGCAGATACCTTCTTGAAGAGCTACAGCAGTTATTCGTGAAGATTCAGCAGATGGTATTCGATTTGAGTTCTATCGTGCTTTGCTAAGAAGTGCAAACGACAGCGTTTTGATAAGTTGGAACGACGTCGTTGGTATGAACAGTTACAGTTCAGCAGATACCTTCTTGAAGAGCTACAACAGTTATTCGTGAAGATTCAGCAGATGGTATTCGATTTGAGTTCTATCGTGCTTTGCTAAGAAGTGCAAACGACAGCGTTTTGATAAGTTGGAACGACGTCGTTGGTATGAACAGTTACAGTTCAGCAGATACCTTCTTGAAGAGCTACAGCAGTTATTCGTGAAGATTCAGCAGATGGTATTCGATTTGAGTTCTATCGTGCTTTGCTAAGAAGTGCAAACGACAGCGTTTTGATAAGTTGGAACGACGTCGTAGAGGGCACTGTTTCATTTCAGCAGATGAAGATTTCAGCAGACTCTTTGTTGAAGTAGTTCAGCAGTTGCTTAGTCTATTTGTTGAAGAAAGCTATACGACAGCGTTTGAGTTAGTTGGAACGACAGCGTTTTGGATCAATTCAGCAGAAGCGTTCTTTAGTTGTTTCAGCAGATGGCTACAGTAACTCAAACCAGCAGATGCTCTACTTGTTGTTCAGCAGATGTATTTCGAAGATAGCCGGTGTCGCTTGAATAAGTTGACACGACATCGTTTTTGC
>KQ991052.1:96628-149606 GCA_001598015.1 Dorcoceras hygrometricum | reverse complement strand
GTGGAACGACGTCGTTGGTATGTACAGTTTCAGTTCAGCAGATACCTTCTTGAAGAGCTACAGCAGTTATTCGTAAAGATTCAGCAGATGGTATTTGATTTGAGTTCTATCGTGTTTTGCTAAGAAGTGTCAACGACAGCGTTTTGATAAGTTGGAACGACGTCGTGGAGTGCACTGTTTCGAATCAGCAGATGAAGATTTCAGCAGACTCTTTGTTGAAGAGGTTCAGCAGTTGGTTTAGTCTTTGTGTTGAAGAAAGCTATACGACAGCGTATTGACTTAGAGTTTTCAGCAGTGTATTATTTCAGCAGATGCGCTACTTGTTGTTGTCCAGCAGATGCTTTTCGAAGATAGCTAAACGGTGTCGCTTAAATAAGTTGACACGACATCGTTTTATTGCTAAAGGAATCAGCAGATGGAAAAACACGTACGCTTTTCAGCAGATGAATTCTTCTAAGCGTTTTTCCAGTCGAAGCTTTCAACGAAGGTAAATATAAGTGCTGATGTTCAAAGTAATTTCAGGCGCAAGCTCAAAGTATTTCAAATACGATCGTTTGCTTATTTGGAAAAGATTTATTGGATCGTACAGTTGCCTGGAATGAAGGAAACAAGGTAGGTACTATTTTGGGTGAATAGTACAGTGTACAGTGGCCGTTTCTCTATGCTTGCATAGATATGGAAAGAAGACAAATTGGCTCTGTGGATGAGCCTTTGACCTTGCAGTGGAGCAGAGATTACGGTGTACTATTTTGGCAGTAATTCAAACGGGATTTATTTCCTTTGGAGGATTTATTGTTACCGTTGCAGTCGAAGCCTATAAATATCAGCAGCGGCTTTGAAGAACTTACCAATCGCTATTCTATCTTGCTATAACGCTGCCAAAATATTTACAGAGCTTTCTCTCGTTTGATATTTCAAAAAGCTCAAGACTCGAAGAACAATTCGTTTTTGATCTTCATTAGATAAACTTTCGAGTCAAATTACAGTCTCTAGCTTCGTGTTCTCATTGATTTATTTGATAGAGTCTGTAAACGAACTGTCTTTTAAGAAGTTCGTAAAACGTTCAAAATCTTGTAAACCAGCAGCTAGTCTGCGTGAAGCGTTGTGAGGTGCTAGGAGTTCTCAAGGCTGTTAGCTTTGGGATCGGGTGCTTGTAGATTTTCTACTTGTATCAAAGTCTTCTAGTGATACCTTCCGAGGAGTAAGAAGGGGAGACGTAGGATATTCATATCCGAACTTCCAGAAACAAACTCTCGACTCAAACTCTTATTTACGCATTTACTTTGAGTTTACGCATTGTTCATTGTTCACAAACCAATCGGCCTATTTCCGCACTTATTTTAGTTGGCTGAGAAGTTTGCTTATAACTGAGAATCCAAAAGTTTTTAAAAGAACCTTTGAAATAGAAAAATCGAAGGAGTTCATTCAACCCCCCCCTTCTGAACTCCTATTTGCTTAGTGATCCTATTTCCAGGGACAATCATATAGATATCAGCAAAAGATTAATTCAGTCGTGGAGAAGGATGAATAAGTTGGAATAGTTCAACCAGCTGTTGCGCGTCAAGGAGAATCAGCCGTAGCGCTAAAACGAAGATGATGTACCAGCTGTTACGAAGAAAATGATTCAGCTGTTACAAAGAAAATGGTTCAGCTGTTGCAAAGGAAATAGTTCAGCTGTTGCGCTAACAAGATGTATAAATCAGCTGCAGTGCGAAGAAGAGTTTGAAGCAGCTGTTTTGCTAAGGAAAACCTTTCAGCTGTTGGTATAGTTCAAAGATAAAGCAACAGCTGCTGGAATTATTTAGTTGAAGGAGCAAACAACTGCTGGAACGTAAAAGGCAAAATCACAAGATGACAAAAAGCCTGCAAAGAAAAGGACACAAGGACAACTCCCTGTCTGTACTTTACAAGACATATTTTGAACGGGAAGAAAAGTGTGTCAAACGGAAAGAAATTCAAACAGCCATATAAATACAAGAAGCACTGTTGAAGGAAGTAGATTTTGACAGATTATTAACACAGTGCAAAATACAAAGGGAAGAAATATTGGAGACGAAGCAGTCGACCGCCATTAGAGAGGAGCGCATAACGAGAGTCGACTGCTGAGTCTCAATCAGCTTTTGTAGAGAATTTCCCTAGTGTGTGAGATTTAATTTTTACGAGAGTTGTGCTTACACTGTAAATCTCACACACACAGAGATTCATCACATTCATTGTATAGTGAATGAATCTCAAACACATTACAAAATCAGATCCCGTCCAAGAACGACGATGTTAAAACTCTGTGTTTGTATCCTTTCTCACATAGGCGTAAAACAAGTGAGTAACAGCCGAGGGCTGGTGGAGTCTAGGAGTTCTCGCAACTGCTGGTTGCGGGATCGGGTCTGTACATGATGTATAGATCAAATCTTCTAGTGGAACCTTCCGAGGAGGAAGAAGGGGAGACGTAGGACATTGAAGTCCGAACTTCCATAAACAAACAGCTGGTCCATTTCTTTAAGCTTTCCGCATATGCATTTTACATTTAGCACTCACGCATACACCATTACACACACAGTAAGTCGAACATATTTCTGTTTACAGAAATCTGTTTGCAACGTTTTAAAATTATCAGGATTCAGTTCTGGTGTTTTCCGCATGTTTTATTACATACCAGATCTGTCTCCGGTGCTCTGTTTTAATGTTCAAGAACCCCAGGTATTGCATCTCAGTTATAGCAGCGCAAAATTTTTATTTTTCAATAGCAGCGTTGTTAAGTCGATTTTCGGTCCTAACAAGTGGTATCAGAGCAGGTTGTTCTTGAACGAGAACTCATTTTAAAACGCATGTGCTATGTTTTTAAAATGTTTTTAAATGTTTTTGAGAAGCTTATATTATGAAGGCCAGATGAAAATGATTTGTTTTATATATAGAACTTTTTTCTCTTGATGAACTGTCACGGAATGCGCGAGTTCCGTGCGGATGCCAAGATCCTATTTCGGTTGGGCTATAAGTTCACCTGGAGCGAGGATCGTTGACAGAAAAATGGGACGAAATAGGAAAAATGAAAATCTGAGCTTTAGTTGTCACATTTTCTTTCTGGTTATTCATCTGTGAGTAACTCAGTAGCACATTATCAATTTTGAAAGAAAATATTTTCGTATAATCTGATAGCTTTTCAAACTTTCTGCGGAATTTCAGATAATGCTTCTTTTTTTTTAATGATTTGAGCTTATATTATAAAATATTGGGAGAGTTATTATTAATCTCTCGTCTGCATATTATAAGCTAAAACAGAAGCACACTTTCAGCTCTTTCAAAATCATATCGTTCATACATACGGTTCTTCCCAAAATCTGTTTTTGTTTTTCAAATTTAAAATTCCTGCTGTCAAGTTGTTTTTGTTGTGACAGTGTAGGGAGAGCTTTGATTTAAATTTCAGGAAGACCAGCTTTCGACCTCTTTTTGATTCCCACAAAAATGGAGAGAATTGTTAGATCATGCATTTATTATTTAAGGTTTTGTGTAAATTAAAAAGGGAGAGATTGATGGATCTGTGTAAACAGATCCTGATTAAGTTTTGAATTACACAAAACCTGTTATTATGTTTCTAACTTCTCTACGAAGTGTACAGATATAACAACAGAAGAAATCTGGTTGAAGAGCCGAAGAAGGGCAAAGAAATCTAACCAGAGACAGAGAAGAGAAATCTTATAAAGGTCTGGATATAAAATGGAGAAGTATCGGATGGCAACAGAGGTCTGAATATATCAATAAACAGAGAAGTCTGAATTGTTGATTAGGAGAAATCTGGATGTTGATAAAAGGGAGCAGTGATCAAACGTTGATAAATTGAAGAGAAGAAATATTAGAAATCTGGAAGATTTCTCCAATAGCAGAAATCTGGAACGCTATAGTAAAGAAGAAAAGTTTATATGTTACAAAGATTAATAACCAGACGTTGCAAGAGAAGGAAGAGAAGTCCAGCAGCAATCTGTGCAGCAAAAATTAACAGGAGAAATGAATAGGAGAACCGTGAGGAAATGGTAGAATGGAAAGCAAAATCTAGATCAGTTGATGGAAGAAATCTGGACGTGGAGTTAAAATAGAAGGAAAGATCTGTTGAAGAAATCTTTGTTGAAGAAGGAACAGAAGATATAATATGTCGAAGAGTAAACAGAAATTCAGAAGTGAAGAGAATTTGATCGAAGGAACAGGAGGGATCTGATTTGAAGAAATAAGTGAAGTCTGGTAGATATTTGGAGAAGCTGATTTGATTATGATGATTAACAGAAGGTTGCTAATAAAGAACAAAGAAAAGAAAAACCAGAAGGCAACGTGAAGCAAACCAGACGCAGAGCATAGCTGTTGTTACAAGTTAAACCAGACGCAAAGGGAAAGACAAATTGGTCCAGCCGTTGCAATGTAACAAGATCAATCAGTTGCGCAAAGAAAAACCAGTTACAAAGAAACCAGACGATGGTCTTTGGCTACAGGACAAGAAAAACCAAACGTTGGCTACAGGAAAATAAAAACCAGACGTGATGAATTAAATACCAGACGTTACAAAGTTAAAACCAGACACTGGTCTTGCGCTAAGAAAATAAAACCAGATGTTTGTCTTGCATAGAATAGATCAGACGCTGCTTTAACCAGACTTTGCATTGCATAAACCAGACGTGGTGCTTTGCATAAACCTGACGCAAAGAGAAGAAACAGAAGTTTAAAGGAAATCCAGACGCAGAAATTAAACCAGAAGTTGTGATGGAGAAAATCCAGACGTTTGGTGAACAAAATTGAACCAGACGTTGGAACAAGAAGCTAAACCAGCAGTTGCAAAAATTCTGTAGGAACAGTAATTAGTCGTTGCACCAAATGAAAGGAACAAACTAAGCAAAGAAAATATCAGACGTAGCAAACACTGAAGAATACCAGACGCAGCAGTAGCAAATGTAAAGTCTGGACAGTTGTAAAGAATAAGGAAATTTCAGACGCTGGGCTTGCACAGATTAAAACAGATGCAGAGTTACAACCAGACGTTGGTAGAATGAGCATACCAGACGCAAAGAAGATGCACAGACGTAGCCTGCAAAGAATTGAAACAGAGGAAGATGATTACAGACAGTGGGGCACAAGGAGAAGCAAAATAAAGAGGGATCTTAGAGATGGAAGTGAAGACTTTGGTGAGAATATGAATAAATGGAGAAGAATCATAGACAAGTATATTGAGTTAGAAGACAGATATGATCCTGTACAGAATTATGATGACACGGATCCTGTATGTTATATCAAGTGAAACTGGTTGGTCAAGTTGATGATAACATCTTTAATTATGAAAGTCGTCATTGCTGTCCCCACTGATTACCGCAACAGATATTAAGTGTATTTGTTTTGAAAGAGGCAGTCGCTCAGGTGTTGTAATTTATCCAGCACCCGTATCCTTCACTATACAGATATCAGCAGAAGATTAATTCAGTCGTGGAGAAGGATGAATAAGTTGGAATAGTTCAACCAGCTGTTGCGCGTCAAGGAGACTCAGCCGTAGCGCTAAAACGAAGTTGATGTACCAGCTGTTACGAAGAAAATGATTCAGCTGTTACAAAGAAAATGGTTCAGCTATTGCAAAGGAAATAGTTCTGCTGTTGCACTAACAAGATGTATAAATCAGCTGCAGCGCAAAGAAGAGTTTGAAGCAGATGTTGCGCTAAGGAAAAGCTATCAGCTGTTGGTATAGTTCAAAGATAAAGAAACAGCTGCAGGAATTATTTTGTTGAAGGAGCAAACAACTGCTGGAACGTAAAAGGCAAAATCACAAGATGACAAAAAGCCTGCAAAGAAAAGGACACAAGGACAACTCCCTGTCTCACTGTAAATCTCACACACACAGAGATTCATTCACATTCATGAGAGTTGGGCGAAATTTTATAGTGAATGAATCTCAAACCCACAAAATCAGATCCCGTCCAAGCACGACGACGTTAAACTCTGTGTTTGTAGCCTTTCTCACATAGGCGTAAAACAAGTGAGTAACAGCCGAGGGCTGGTGGAGTCTAGGAGTTCTCGCAACTGCTGGTTGGGGGATCGGGTCTGTACACGATGTATAGATCAAATCTTCTTGTGAAACCTTCCGAGGAGGAAGAAGGGGAGACGTAGGATATTGAAGTCCGAACTTCCATAAACAAACAGCTGGTCCATTTCTTTAAGCTTTCCGCATATGCATTTTACATTTAGCACTCACGCATACACCATTACACACACAGTAAGTCGAACAGATTTCTGTTTACAGAAATCTGTTTGTAACGTTTTAAAATTATCAGGATTCTGTTCTGGTGTTTTCCGTATGTTTTATTACATACCAGATCTGTCTCTGGTGCTCTGTTTTAATGTTCAAGAACCCGAGGTATTGCACCTCAGTTATAGCAGCGCAAAAATTTTTATTTTTCAATAGCAGCGCAAATAAGTCGATTTTCGGTCCTAACAGAGATTGTCCATAGACTACTGTGTAACTGTGCCATCAGGGGAGGAGTTGATATCTCGTGACATCTATCGTGACCTAGAGCTGGAACTTCAAGGACATATAGTTACTGTCGATTTAATTGTTCTACCCATGCCTGAATTTGATTTGATTTTTGGAATAGATTGTTGACCAAATATGGAGTAGTGATCGACTTCAAACTTAGGACAGTAGTTGTGAATCTGTCCACAGGATCCCAGATTTCATTCAGATGCGACCACCTTCAGGGAGTTCCTCGCCAAATTTCAGCCTTGAAGGCTCAGCGATGTTTAAAGAAAGGTGGAGTAGGATTTCTTGTAAGTTTATCTTCCCTAGCTGTTTCTAGTAAACCTCGGCTTTCATACGTGGAAGTAGTGCGTGATTTTCCAGAGGTGTTTCCAGAGGATATCAATGGTTTGCCGCCAGATAGGGAGATCGAGTTTGCCATCTACTTAGTAACTGGAGCAGCTCCAATTTCCAGACCCCCCTATAGGCTCGCTCCTGCTGAGATGAAGGAGCTGAAGGAGCAATTGCAAGACTTATTGGATAAAGGATTTATTCGACCTAGTACATCCCCATGGGGAGCACCAGTTTTGTTTGTTAAGAAGAAAGATGGGAGCTTTCGATTGTGTATAGATTATCGGGAACTAAATAAGCTAACCATTAAGAACAAATACCCTTTGCCCAGAATTGAAGAGTTGTTCGACCAGCTAAAGGGAACAGCGGTGTTCTCCAAGATAGACTTAAGATCTGGATATCATCAATTGAAGATTAAAGAGTCCGATGTTTATAAGACGGCTTTTAGGACCCGGTACGGCCATTACGAGTTTTTGGTGATGCCTTTTGGGTTAACAAATGCTCCATCTATTTTTATGGATTTGATGAATAGAGTTTTCCAGCCGTTTTTGGACCAGTTTGTAATAGTGTTTATAGATGATACCTAGTTTATTCCAAGACCAGCTCCGAGCATGCTAGTCAACTTCGTTTAGTGTTGCAAGTTTTGAAGGGTAGAGATTGTTTGCTAATTCAGCAAATGTGAGTTCTGGCTGTAGAGAGTTGCGTTTCTAGGACATATAATTTCGAAGGATGGTTTAGAAGTCGGCTAAGGTAGAAGCTGAACGAGAATGGCCTGTGCCAAGATCTGTCGCAGAAGTGAGAAGCTTTTTGGGACTGGCTGGTTATTACAGACGATTTATTCAAGGATTTTCAAAAACAGCAGTTCCATTGAAAACGCTGACTAGGAAACAAGTTAAATTCGAATGGACTCCCAGCTGTCAGCAGAGTTTTGAGAAGTTGAAGCAAGCATTGATAGAGGCCCCAGTTTTAACCATGCCTTCTGAACAAGGGAATTTTGTGATCTTCACCGATGCTTCTAAGTTAGGATTAGGGGCTGTGTTGATGCAAAATCAAAAGGTGATAGCTTATGCCTCCAGACAATTGAAGACTCATGAGAGGAATTATCCCACGCACGATTTGGAGTTAGCAGCCATGGTTTTTGCCCTTAAAATCTGGGGACATTATTTGTATGGGGAGAAGTCTGAAATATTTACAGACCATAAAAGTTTGAAGTACTTCTTTACCCAAAAAGAGTTAAATATGAGACAAAGAAGGTGGCTAGAGCTGGTTAAAGATTACGACTGCACTATCAGCTACCATCCTGGAAAAACCAACGTGGTGGCAGATGCTCTTAGCAGAAAATCAGTTGGATTAGCCCAGCTTTTGGTTCAAAGACCCTTAGCGTATGAAATAGAAAGTTTCGGGTTAGAGCCGGTTCCCAGTTGTAGTAGCGTAGTCCTAGCTGGTTTCTCCATTAGATCAAACCTGCTGGATCAGATTCTAGAGGGGCAACAGCTGGATGACCGGCTGCAGCGGTGGGTCAAACAGGATGTAGAGCGCGGCAGCAATCTCTATACTTTAGTCGAGGGGATTACCAGATTTCGTGGTAGATTATGGGTTCCTAATGTGAACAATTTAAGAACAGAACTGATGATAGAAGCTCACAGCGCCCCCTATTAAGTTCATCCCGGAAGCACTAAGATGTACAAAGATCTCCAGCAGCTGTATTGTTGGCCAGGCATGAAACACGATGTTGCCAGATTTGTTTCAGAGTGCCTGACTTGTCAGTTGGTGAAGGCTGAGCATCAGAGACCGGCTGGAATGCTCAAACCACTGTCGATACCAGAATGGAAGTGGGAGAGAATTGCAATGGATTTTGTAGTTGTATTACCCCGATCTTTCCAAGATTTCAATTCAATTTGGGTTATAATAGATCGACTAACCAAATCTGCTCACTTTCTACCAGTTAAAACAACTAATGACGTAAGCAAATATGCTGAGTTGTATGTGAAGGAGATAGTCAGACTTCATGGGATTCCAGTTTCCATTGTATCTGACAGAGACCCAAAGTTACATCAGCCTTCTGGAAGAGCTTACACAGAGCTTTAGGTACTAAGTTAACCTTTAGCACAACATTTCACCCTCAAACAGAGAGAGTGATTCAGATCTTAGAGGATTTGCTTAGAGCTTGTATCCTCGACTTTCCAGAGAGCTGGGATTCAAAGCTGCCTTTAGTGTAATTCACGTACAACAATAGCTTCCAAGCGTCCATCCAGATGGCCCCCTACGAAGCCCTCTATGGAAGGAAGTGTAGAACACCCCTTTATTGGGATGAGATAGGAGAACGAGCTAGTTTGGGACCAGATTTAGTAGAGCAGAATTATCAAGCTATTTAGAAGGTGAGAGACCGATTGAAGACTGCTCAAAGCAGGCAAAGAGCTATGCTGATGATAGACATCGTGAGTTAAGTTTCGAAGCTGGAGATCATGACTTCTTGAAGGTAGCCCGATGAAAGGTGTGATGAGATTTGGGAAAAGGGGTAAGCTAAGCCCAAGGTTCATTGGTCCATTTGAGATACTGGACAAAGTAGGAACACTGGCTTATAGACTAGCTTTACCCCCACATTTGTCCTCGGTGCACAACGTTTTTCACATATCAGCTTTGAGGAGATATGTTTCCAACCCGACGCATATCTTGAGACATGAACCAATCCAACTAGCACCAGATTTGAGCTATGAGGAACGACCAGAAAGGATTCTTCAAAGGGAGAATAGAAAGTTAAGAAATCGCAGTATCAAAAATCCTAAGAACCACAAGTTGAATAGCCTTTCTTTTCCAAGGGCTGATTCGAGTTGAGCATTCAGAATTTAGTATAAATCTGATTCTTTTCTTTTCAGATTTCAGGCAATAGTCAGAAGATTCATGGAAGGATTTCGCCCAAGCACAAATTGATGGAATCCAGACTTTGTTTTCCTTTGAAAATAAAACAAGGCCTTTCGAGGGAGTCTGTTTTAAAATGTTGTATCAAATTTACAAATCAAAACAGTAGTGGGGAGTTTTTATAAATCTTTTGGATGAAGGACAAGAGTTGGCACGGCAGCCATGCCTACTCGAGTGTTTCCAACTACTACAAATCATTCTCCCTTGTATATAATGTTTTACGTTAGTCTCTGGATTCAATGGGTTGCAAGAAAAACTTTTAGTTCTTTCAAAGTTAAAGAGATTCTTCCGGTTTGCTTGTGGGGACTTCCAACCGTGGTCATCTGCACGTTGCGACCTTCATTTCAGGCAAGTAACTTCGATTCTTGCTGTATTGAGAAACCATATATTTGCTCATTGATTTCTATTTATGTTTGCCAGTTTAGTTCAGTTTCGTTTTAGAATGATGAGTATAAGATATTGATTCACAGCTTTGATACTTTAGTTTTGAGGAAACTCACAAGAAAGTTAACCAGAAATGGTATAATTTAAAATATACTGAGTTGTATAAATTATAAGGAAGTTCTTGTTTTCCGAGGTGCCATGGAGACTCTGGACATCGAATTGAACGAATAAACAACGCTGGTTCGATCAGGAGCAAGTACTGGTTTGAGACACGAAGTTTGTTTGTTTAGATTCTGTCTAAGTCAAGAAATGGTTAGAGTCTATCAGTTGTTGCAAATGTTGTAATCCAGCAGTTGCACTATTCTCTTCCAGCAGCTGCATTAAATGTTAGAACCAGTAGTGTCTTCTATTGTTAGTGTTCAGCAGTTGCATTCTTTCGGTTAAGATCAGCAGTTAGGTCCTATGGTTGTGTTCAGTTGTTGACGTCTGTTCATTTTGCAACTACATCGTTTAGTAATACTGTTGCTTGCGACTGGTTTTGCTTGCGACTGGTTACTTTTGCTTGCGACTGGTCAATGTTGCTTGCGACTGGTTACTATTGCTTGCGACTGGTTTTGCTTGTGACTGGTTACTGTTGCTTGCGACTGGTTACTGTTGCTTGCGGCTGGTTCTTCCTGCCTCTGGTTTCACTTGTAATAGCGAGGTTCCTTGCGTCTGAATTTCACCAGAGACTGGTTCCTGTGTCTCTTGAGACTAGTTTATATCAGCGTCTGCTTCTTAGTGTCGCCTGTTTTAACACCTTCGAGTCTTTTTCCTTAAAGCTAGCTCTCAACCTCGAGTAACTATACACTCAGTAGCAAATTTTAAAATGAGTTCATGGCAGTGATTCCACCAGATTCCAGTGATCGACCTTCGATCAAGAGTTAGCATATAACTATTCCAGAAAGAAGTAAAGTTCAGATTCCAGTCTAATTGAGGACCCGGTCATAGCGAAGAGGGAGAATTACAGTAGAACCATAATCCCTTCATGGAAGGGGGAGAATTATGGGAAATATTGTAATCCCTTCACAGAGAGTTACTGATCAGTAAACATGCTCCATGCACAAGGACCACCATAGAGCCTCTAGACTATCAGTTATTCATTATAAGCAATTCAGTTTCGAGCTTTGAATTGTCTCTGTTTAGCGAGTTTTAGTTCAGTCTCCTGCATTATGTATTCGTTATTTCCAGTTTTACTTGTTGAGCCTTTAGGCTCACTAGTTTTCTCAATGCAGGTGAGGTATCTCAGGAGCAGGCGGGAGGTGCAAGTTGATTCGGATTGGGGGAAATTTGTTTATCAATGGACGTCGTCTTCCGCAGAGGCATAGCTTTTGTTGTTTTGGATCTTTTGTCACTTGTATTAAGATCTGTTACAACAATTGAGAACTTATGTAAAGTCTGATAGTTGTAACTCCGCTTTGTATTAAATGGAAATATGTTCGTCACCTCTTATTTCATATACTGTCTTTTGGCGCCAACCAGTTCCATATCAGTTTTTATTCGAATTCAGTCCCTCCATTTATTTGATTTTTTTGAAATTTCCCTGTTCCGTTGACTCCCTTGGGTCTGGGCGTCACATTCATGGTCTTATCGAATATAACCATAAAACTTTTAATCTTGATATTAATTTTAAATCATATTTAAAATGAGGGATTTTAATTTTGAAATTCGGTCTCATTAATTTTAAATCATATTTAAAAACGCGGATTCAACAAACATATATCGCATATATAAAATTTGGGATGATCGATAGCGAGAGCTATGCGGTCCGTGGTTGCCAATCACGGACCTAGGTCCAGTCCTAGGTGAAATGCAGTATGCAATGCAATCCTATTACATTAGCTTCCAGTTTTACAATTCTTCGATCTTCAATATCTTTGATCACCACTCCACCATCTTCAAAAGTCCTCCCACTAAATCTAATATTTACATTTAAATATCCATGACAAGTAGGGATATATTTTTAAAGGGGTGGGAACGGGTAATAAACCACCCCACTTTTAATATGATATCAACAATATTACAACCAAAAAATTTGCAAAACATAGCATACACCTAACACATTGGGCACGACTATCGATCATCCCAAAATACAATCAATTCAAATAATTAACATAAATTAAATAATCAAATCAAATTTGATAATTGCCCAACAAAATCATATTTTAAAGATAAAATCACATTTTATAAATAAAATCACAATTTGTCAATTTTAATTGCATCAAATTGGGCTTAAAAAAATTTTAGGCCCAAAATCTCAAAAATTCCAAAAATCAATTTTGGTCCGACCAAAATGGCCCAATATCAAATACGAGCCACCGTGCGCGACAATCGCACACGTTGGCCGGCCACGGCACTGTAGCTGCGCGTAGCTGCAGTGCCCAGCACGCGCACGCTACAGAGCGCAGCGTGCGCACGCTACAGTGCGCATCGTGCGCACGGTGTGGATGCGGGCGCCGCATGGTGGTGCGCGCGGCGGCGAGGTAAAATTTTTTTTTTTTTTTTTTAATTTTCGAAAAATTTGTGATTTGATGCAATAAGGAACAAATTACGTAGTGATAGATCCGAGCCTTGGCTCTGATACCACTGTTGGCGCAGCGGCGGATCCGGATCCCGTTTCCCGGGGCGCAGCGGAAGTTTAAAATTTTTGCACCGGGAATCGGTCAATACATAATAATTAAAGTACTAAAGCATACATAGGATGTTTTAATGATGGTTACCTTTCTCTAAACAGAGTAAAAACACCAAAACACATGCGGAAGCTAACAAAAAGCGGGTAAAATTTTCGCTTTTGGCCGGACGAGTTTAAAAAAATATAATTTAAAATAGCGCGATACTCAAAATAGAATCCCAGTTTACTAAAATTACCACAACAATAACAGTATAGCATAGAACAAGTATCAGACTTAAACAGTCAAATACACCAACGAAGCACAGGGCATATCCCCGGCTAACTGGACAGATACATATAAATATGCTATACGCCACTGGGATACTCTAACCACCTCCTGGGACACCACTAGCTGGACTTAAACCACGACCAGCTGTAGAACCTGGGTTTCCTGAAAACAACACAACAAGGAAAACAACCAAGCCCAGAGGGACATGGGGTCAAACCCCAGTACGGAGAGCAACTATAAACAGCAGTAAACAGAATGAATAATATACAGATGCTATGCATGAGGAAAGAAACAATAGCTCAACGGGATCTGCAACAGAATATGTGGCCACGGTGAGTGTAGGACCTGTGGGTGCGACCCACTCACCTCTACTCGTCCACCCTTACCAGATGCATCACAACCCAACTTATGAACTGTGGTAGCTAGCCACTCGATGCATAGGGGAAATGAGAGTGCGGAATCACCGCTCGCCCTCGCATCCTGGTAAGTAAACAGAACAACAACAACAACCACAAGGCAATGGCTGTGAAAGCTGAAAGGAGATGCAAATGCGTGTATGCAACATGTTGGAATAATAAGCATATGAACATATGCGAAACAATAACATCAGCACGTATACACCATATAGCTCACGGCCAATATCACAAAAAGCAGCCTCAACAGGCAACAAATCTCCACAGCCAACAAATAGCCATCTCACAAATTATTCAAGCCATAACCTCGCTGTAAATACAAGCTTCAATCTGTACCTTAATTCGTAGCTCAATTACCACAATCAAAGGTCCCGAGAAAGCTGAACAACAACCTGTCAAGGCACACAGGGGATAAATCATCGGGACTCAAATACACAGAAGGTACTGCCGGGAGTTACAACTCAACCAGCGATCAAATCAATACCACTTAACAGGGAGCTTAATTTAACATACTAAAGCTAAGATCTTACAACAATTCGAAGCTACCTGCTCACAGCGAACACACGGCAAAAATAGTAACTTCGCGACCTCGCTCTAGCTAACAACAGCCTCCAAAAATGGTATAAGATGGAAGAGATTCTCGAGAGGAGTCCAACTCCACCTCCCACGCACCAAACAACGGCCAACAACGATGGGAATTCACCGGAAAAGCTCACGGTGAACAGTGCTCTAGGGTTCGAGAAACAAAGGACGAATGTCGGGAAATTATTCTAAGTATGAGATCTGATGTCTCAATCGAAACCAAGTCTTCCTATATATAAATCCCGTAGCTGCTGATTCTCGAGAGGAGTCCAACTCCACCTCCCACGCACCAAACAACGGCCAACAACGATGGGAATTCACCGGAAAAGCTCACGGTGAACAGTGCTCTAGGGTTCGAGAAACAAAGGACGAATGTCGGGAAATTATTCTAAGTATGAGATCTGATGTCTCAATCGAAACCAAGTCTTCCTATATATAAATCCCGTAGCTGCTGAAATCTGTTTTAAAAATCCACCGACGTAACCAGTAGGTACCAACAAACCAGTAGATGCAAAGAGCCAACTGCTGAATTATCAAACCACGCTAATCAAAACGATGTCGCAGCGACTTAACAAAACGACGTCGCACCGCTTACGTCATCAAATCTGCCACCAGCTGGTCGCCTAAAACCATCGGCTGGTTTCTCTCACGTGAAATCCTTCCATAAGCTGGTACCAGTCGCGACATCTAAATGCAGCGTTGCAACTAATTAAAACGGCGTCGAAAAGCATACGTAATACTTTCTGCCAACAACTGGTCATCCAGACGCAAGCTACAGTAGCGCACCACCAGTCGCAAGCTACAATGACGTTGACTAACGTTGACATCTGCTCTCAGCTGGACAACCAGTCGACACATATGCGAACAAATCCTCGCAGCTGGTACCATTCGCAACATCCAAACGACGTCGCGCCAACTTAGCGAACGCTGTCGTTTTGCCCTCAATACAAAAAATAGAGCAGCCGCTGGATACCAACGCTACCAGCTTTCACTTAACACAACGCATCGAGATTTCACTAAAACGACGGCGTTAAGGAATCTCGCGCTACCAAAACACGCTACGACTGGATTTCACCAAAACGACCAGCTCTCACCACTAAACCAGCTTTTACCCAAATACCAAAAAAAATACGAAAACTTCTAGAATTGTTCTAAGCGAGGAATTTGACCCGAAATTACTACTCAAACATTTAACAGAGATCTTAAACCACCAAGAATCTCAAAACACCGATTAATTCTCACGATTAATCTTAAACACAAACCCATGTCTCACATTTCTCCCCCACTAAAAAGGATTTCATCCTCGAAATCAATTAACAATTCTGAAACACAACTAAACAACAGCAAGACAAAACAGAAACTCTCCTAACACAAGCCAAGAATTCAAGATAACTGAGCAGACATATAACAACAACTAGGGAAGAAATACAACCAAAAGCTACAAACTACTGGAAATTTAGCTCAATAGCTACTCAAACAGATGCGGCCACTCGCGCTGCATCTTTTCTTCCAGCTCCCAAGTAGCTTCTTCCCTTCCATGTTTGCTCCATTGCACCATCACCAATGGAATGGTCTTATTTCTCAGCTGCTTCTCTTTTCTGCCAAGGATCTGCAAGGATATTCTTGATAACTCAACGACTGATCTAGCTCCACCTCGTCAGTTTCAATCACATGAGACGGATCTGGCTCATACTTCCTCAACATGGAAACATGAAAGACGTCATGAAGAGAAGACAACTCTGACAGCAACAACAGCCGATACGCTAAAGGTCCAATCCTCTCAACAATCTCATACGGTCCGACGTAACGAGGGGCTAACTTTCCCTTGCGTCCAAAGCGCATAACGCTGCGAAACGGAGAAACTTTGAGAAATACACGATCACCAACCTGAAACTCAAGAGGTCGACGCCTCTTATTCGCATAACTGGCTTGGCGATCCTGGGCAGCTTTCATCCGCTGTCTAATAAGATCCACGTGATCTTTCATTTGCTGCACAAAATCAGGGGCAGATAGCTGCTTCTCCCCCACTTCTTCCCAACATACCGGCGATCTGCACTTTTTGCCATACAAAGCCTCAAAAGGCGCCATACCAATCGTCACTTGGTAGCTATTATTATACGAAAACTCAACTAAAGACAACGCGTCTTGCCAGCTACCTCCGAAATCCAACACAAAAGCTCGCAACATATCCTCAAACGTATGGATAGTTCGCTCAGATTTGCCATCTATCTGGGGGTGATACGCGGTGCTCATAGCCAATCTGGTACCCAAAGCTGTTTACAAACTCTTACAAAACCTGGAAGTAAACCTCGGATCTCGGTCGGAAACGATCAAAACAGGCACACCATGCACTCTAACAACAAAATCAACGTACAACTTCGCCATCTTCTTGAAAGAGAAGGTCATTCCGTAGGGAATAAAATGTTCAGATTTCGACAGTCGGTCTATAACCACCCAAATAGCATCGCATCCTCTGCTGGAACGAGGCAGATGCATCACGAAATCCACAGCAATGTGCTCCAAATTCCATTGGGGCACTTCCAAACTCTGCAACAGACCGCCAGGTCTCATCCTTTCGGCCTTAACCATCTGACAATTCAAACAACGAGCGACAAAACCAGCAACGTCACTCTTTAGGCCAGCCCACCAAAAGTGCGGCTTCAAAGCATGGTACATCTTCCGTGCACCAGGATGAACACTATGTCTGCTACAGTGCGCTTCCCAAAGGATCTCCTCCTTCAAATCAATCAAATTTGGCACAACCAACCTGCCCCGGAAACGCAAAAAACCATCGGAAGAGACAGAATAATCTTCAAGTTCGCCAGCCCTGACCTTCAACTTAAACTCGTGGATAGACGGATCAGTTCTCTGAGCTGCTCGAATGGTAGAAACAATCTGTGGCTCCACTTGGAAAGAAGAAACCACCACACAATCCTCAGCCGGGTAGAATCTCCAACCCGTAGTGTTAAGATGCTCCTGATCCTTAGAGATATACAACGACGCAAGCATCTCACTAGCATTCCTGCTCAAAGAATCGGCCACTACGTTCGACTTCGCAGGCTAGTACTTGATCTCACAATCAAAATCTTTTAGCATCTCCATCCAACGATGTTGTCTCATGTTCAGGTCAGGCTGTGAAAACAGATACTATAGACTCTCGTGGTCGGAATACATCACAAATTGCTCGCCATACAGGTAGTGACGCCAGATCTTCAACGCAAAGACCAC
Organism: Dorcoceras hygrometricum; assembly: GCA_001598015.1. Lineage (NCBI taxonomy): Eukaryota > Viridiplantae > Streptophyta > Magnoliopsida > Lamiales > Gesneriaceae > Dorcoceras > Dorcoceras hygrometricum. The sequence continues at coordinate 132,312 of KQ991052.1, read as the reverse complement.
CGCTGCTAACTCCAAATCATGGACTGGGTAACGATTCTCGTGCGGTTTCAACTACCGCGAGGCATACGCAATGACTCGACCATTCTGCATCAGCACACAACCCAATCCATTGAGCGAAGAGTCTGAACAAACAATGAAACCACCTGAACCGGACGGCAGAGCCAACACAAGCGCAGTAGTCAACTTTTCCTTCAGCAGTTGAAAAGCATTCTCAAACTGCTCAGTCCAAACAAAACGCTTGTCCTTCTGAGTCAATTGAGTCATCGGCTTTGCTATACTTGAGAATCCCTCAATGAAGCGACGATAATAGCCAGCCAGACCCAAGAAACTACGAATCTCGGAAACATTCCTTGGATGCTCCCAGTTCAGAACGGCATCAACCTTGCTAGGATCTATAGAAATCCCCTCGGCTAAAATCACATGTCCCAAGAATACGACGCGATCCAACCAGAACTCACACTTAGAGAACTTTGCATACAACTTTTTGTCTCTCAGCGTCTGAAGGACAATACGCAAATGCTCCTTGTGCTCCAAAGGAGTCTTCAAATAGACTAAGATGTCATCGATGAACACGATCACAAACTGATCAATAAACTCGCGAAAAACTCGGTTCATCAAAGCCATAAAGACTGCAAGGGAATTAGTCAATCGAAACGGCATAACCAAAAACTCGAAATGCCCGTACCTGGGACGAAAAGCAGTCTTCGCGACATCTTGTTCTCTCACTCTTAGCTGATGGTACCCGGAACGAAGATCAATCTTTGAATACACCACAGAACCTTGCAACTGATCAAACAGATCATCGATTCTCGGCAACGGGTACTTGTTCTTCACAGTGGCTTTGTTCAACTGGCGGAAATCAATGGACATCCGCATTGAGCCATCGTTCTTCTTCACAAATAAGATGGGCGCTCCCCATGGCGACATACTAGGTCGGATAAAACCTTTCTCCAGCAAATCATCTAGCTGCACCTTGAGTTCTCTCAACTCCACAGGCACCAGAAGATAAGGAGCACGCAAAATCGGAGCTGTTCCAGGCACCAGCTCTATGCTGAAGTCAATCTCCGCCTCAAAGGGAACCAGGAATCTCTCCAGAAACACATCGGGAAATTCCGCACTACGGGAACGTCACTGAGCTGAACACGGGAAGAGAAGACGCGTCCAATGCGTAGATCATAAAGCCAGCATTCCCCAAAGCAAAAAACTAACATCTCCATAGCTGAGATCAACGGGATCTTCGATCTAGAATCCTGGCCGTAGAAGTCCCACTCATAAAGCCAGCATTCCCCAAAGACAAAAAACTAAACATCTCCATAGCTGAGATCAACGGGATCTTCGATCTAGAATCCTGGCCGTAGAAGTCCCACTTATCGCCAGATAAAGGCCTAAAGCGCACAATCCCATGGAAGCAGTCCACGGAGGCCCTATAGTTGGACAGCACATCCATCCCAACTATGCAATCGAAATCCCAAAGAATCAAATGGATCAAGTTCGCTAACAGGACATGCTCACCAAACCGCAACACACCATCCAACAAAACCTCCTGGGAGAACAAGCTCACACCTCCATGGGTAGACATGGAAACAGCATCGTGCAACTAAATGGTACACAGACCATGCTCAACAACAAACGAATCAGAAATAAACGAATGCGATTCACCGGTGTCAAAAAACACACGTGCAGGAAAGTAAAAGACAATGCAAGTACCTGCGATCACCCGACTCGGTGTCTCCTCGGCCTGCTCCCTAGTGATGGCGTTAACCTGAGCATGCTGGGGTCCTGAGAAGAAAGGCTGAGACGACTGTCCGAACCGTGACGGACCAGGCTGCTGAAAAGTCCTAAACTGAGGCTCACCCAAACGGGGCTGCGGAAACTGAGGGGAACGACCCCTAGACTGACCTCCACGACCCTGAGGCTGGGCCGCTGTCTGCTGTGATCCAGCTGACGGACACACTCTCGCAAAATGCCCGTACTGACCACAAAGGTTTTGGAACCCTGCACACCTACACACTGAGCGGAAGGATGCTTTCCACCGCAAAAGCCGCAAAACTCAGTCCGAGATCCACTGCTACTCGAACTGCCTGAACCAGAAGAGCCAGAACCTGACTTCTTCTTGAACTGCTGACCTCGGGTCAAAATCTCTGATGGCCAGACTGATGAGCCACCTGCTGCTGCTGCTGGGGCTGATGGGCTGACTGGGACGACTGAGAAGACTTCGCTCCCTGAATAGCAGGACGACTAACCTGCACTACCTGCTGCCTGCGAGCACGACGACTCTGCAAACCCTCCTCAATATCAATATCAGTGTCAACTGCTTCCGCATAGCTCTTGGGTTTACTGGTCAACACCATCTCATACAACTATTCGTTCAAGCCCTCAAGAAATCGGGTCCGATTGCCTTCTCCCGGCCAGAAACATGGGGAACGTACACCAACAGAGAAGAAAACTTCCTAGCATACTCCCGAACAGTCATGGAACCCTGCTCCAGATGGTCGAACTCCCGCTCCCGGGCGTTCACATAAGACTCGGGCACATATTCCTACCGGAAGGTCTCGCAAAAACTGTCCCAAGAGATCCCAACACCGGTCTCTAACAAGGTACTCGAAGCGTCTCGCCACCAGCGCTCCGCTGCCTTCCTTAGCAAGAGGGTCGCTAAACTCAGCCGAAGATCATCATCATACTGCACCCGATCCAAAAGACCAATGATATTCCGAAGCCACGAGTCTGCATCCTCACTGGACTCGTCACCATTAAAGACTGGAGGGTTCATCCACTGAAACCGGGCGATAACAACATCCATCCGCTCCACCGGGGGAGGCAAGTCACCAACTTCCTCCTCCTCCTCGTGCCTACTACAAGAACGGCTAGGAGCGCTACGCCGATCCTTATTCTGTCCTGCTGATTCCTCAAACTGCCCCCTACATCTACCACGACGTCTAGGCGGCATCTACGAAAACACTCAACAGGATCAAGCAAAACAGAACATATACAGCATAGATAACACAACAATATGCAGCACATAATCACATAGTCAAGAACATGAAACACACGACATGGTGCCTAGACTCAAGTGTGATCAAGGAGATTGAGCTTATCCCATCTTAAGCTCTGATATCAAAAATGTCAGGCCTCGTGCTCTAAACAGAGTAAAAACACCAAAACACATGCGGAAGCTAACAAAAAGCGGGTAAAATTTTCGCTTTTGGCCTGACGAGTTTAACACAATATAATTTAAAATAGCGCGATACTCAAAATAGAATCCCAGTTTACTAAAATCACCACAACAATAACAGTATAACATAGAACAAGTATCAGACTCAAACAGTCAAATACACCAACGAAGCACAGGGCATCTCCCCAGCTAACTGGACAGATACATATAAATATGCTATATGCCACTGGGATACTCTAACCACCTCCTGGGGCACCACTAGCTGGACTAAAACCACGACCAGCTATAGAACCTGGGTTTCCTGAAAACAACACAACAAGGAAAACAACCAAGCCCCAGAGGGACATGGGGTCAAACCCCAGTACGGAGAGCAACTATAAACAGCAGTAAACAGCATGAATAAAATGCAGATGCTATGCATGAGGAAAGAAACAACAGCTCAACGGGATATGCAACAGAATATGTGGCCACGGTGAGTGTAGGACATGTGGGTGCTACCCACTCACCCCTATTCGCCCACCCTTACCAGATGCATCACAACCGAACCTATGAAATGTGGTAGCTAGCCACTCGGCGCATAGGGGAAATGAGAGTGCGGAATCACCGCTCTCCCTCGCATCCTGGTAAGTAAACAGAACAACAACAACAACAAGGCAATGACTACGAAAGCTGAAAGGAGATGAAAATGCGTGTATGCAACATGCTGGAATAATAAGCATATGAACATATGCGAAATAATAACATCAGCACGTATACACCATATAGCTCACGGCCAATCTCACAAAAAGCAGCTTCAACAGAAACAAATCACCGCAGCCAACAAACTAGCCATCTCACAAATTATCAAGCCATAACCTTGCTGTAAATACAAGCTTCAATCCGTACCTTAATTCCTAGCTCAATTACCACAATCAAAGGTCCCGAGAAAGCTGAACAACAACCTGTCAAAGCACACAGGGGCATAAATCATCGGGACTCAAATATACAGAAGGTACTGCCGGGAGTTACAACTCGAGCAGCGATCAATCCCATCAATACCACTTAACATGGAGCTTAATTTAACTTACTAAAGCTAAGATCTTACAACAATTCGAAGCTACCTGCTCACAGCGAACACACGGCCAAGACAGTAACTTCGCGACCTCGCTCTAGCTAACAACAGCCTCCAAAAATGGTATAAGATGGAAGAGCTTCTCGAGAGGAGTCCAACGCAACCTCGCACGCACCAAACAACGGCCAGCAACGACGGGAATTCACCGAAAAAGCTCAAGGTGAACAGTGCTCTAGGGTTCGAGAAAAAAAGGACGAATGTCGGGAAATTATTCTAAGTATGGGATCTGATGTCTCAATCGAAGACCAAGTCTTCTTATATATAAATCCCGTAGCTGCTAAAATCTTTTTTAAAAATCCACCGACATAACCAGCAGGTACCAACAAACCAGTAGATGCAAAGAGCCAACTGCTGAATTCTCAAACCACGCTAATCAAAACGATGTCGCAGCGACTTAACAAAATGACGTCGCACCGCTTACGTCATCAAATCTGCCACCAGCTGGTCGCCTAAAACCATCGGCTGGTTTCTCTCGCGTGAAATCCTTCCAAAAGCTGGTACCAGTCGCGACATCTAAAACGCAACGTTGCAACTAATTAAAACAGCGTCGCATAGCATACGTAATACATTCTACCAACAGCTGGTCATCCAGACGCAAGCTACAGTAGCGCACCACCAGTCGCAAGCTACAGTGACGTTGACTAACGTTGACATATGCTCTCAGCTGGACAACCAGTCGACACATATGCGAACAATTCCTCACAGCTGGTACCAGTTGCAACATCCAACGACGTCGCGCCAACTTAGCGAAAAGCTGTCGTTTTGCCCTCAATACACAAAATAGAGCAGCCGCTGGATACCAACGCTACCAGCTTTCACTTAACACAACGCATCGAGATTTCACTAAAACGACGGCGTTAAGGAATCTCGCGCTACCAAAACACGCTACGACTGGATTTCACCAAAACGACCAGCTCTCACCACTAAACCAGCTTTTACCCAAATCCAAAAAAAATCGAAAACTTCCAGAATTGTTCTAAGCGAGGAATTTGACCCGAAATTACTACTCAAACATTTAACTAGAGATCTAAACCACCAAGAATCTCAAAACACCGATTAATTCTCACTATTAATCTTAAACACAAATCCAGGCCTCACATCGCGTGTGTTACTAGGTATATCCATTTACCTAAAACACATATAGTACTCTGGCCAGAGATTTATCACACTATTACCTCCTCAGATAGCATAGGATATCCACGCACAATGGCGAGCGGTGAATCCTCGACAACGAAGCATCGACTCCTACATGCATCGGGACCTCACCCAATCCCGCCACCTAATGACCCCAAATGAGTCGGTAAACTGGTCAAAGTGAGGCACCTATCATGTAGAGTCTCAATGATGTTTCGATTAGTGAGGACTAATCAGTACAACCAAGACCTCGGACCCACTCGACAAATGGTAACCACTTGGAAAGTCCGAACGAGGGTAGTTCGATAGATCACCAGGTCACTATCCATCTGCATGCTCAGAACATCACAATGTTCCCTACCAATGAAACATGGTACTTCACATCGCAGATGCTAGTCTCAAGCTCGGGCGGCCTTATCCTCGTTTTTACGGCCCAATCGACTAGGAACGAATTCAGAATACACAGTGACTATTAGATGTGTTTCATGATAGCTATCATATCCACTATCACATCTAACATACACTATGGTGCATTCTAGGTCTTTATCCCAACACAATTGTTAACATTATAACATAATGAAAATAAAGAATTCCATAAAGAAATACGAATTTCATAAATAAAGATCGTTATACAAAGAGTCAATAAAACCCACACGCCACAAGTTGGCTAGTTGGGCATCTACTCTAACAAGTGTTACCATTATAATTGTCACCAAAAGTGATCTTAGGTCCATTGCAGGATTTTATATCTGTGAGCAGCTTGGCATCCCCAGTCCATGTGCCTTGCACATCCACTGTCCAGATACCACGTTGACTGCTCCATTCTGGATTAGTGTTGTTCCTGCAATCACAGGTCAAGTATATTTGGTACCCTTTGATTTAATTGAGTCCAGGTTTGATTAGACCTTTTTGGATCCACACTTGGATACTTTTAATCCATTTTACAGTGTGTGCATCAAAACATTTGTGTGGTACGTGTGTGTTCTTTGTCCTGTGACGATCGTGACATGCAACATATGACCAATTTGATCTGGGCTTCCGATATTGTGGCTTGTATTGGCCGTCCTTCATAGAATATTGGAAGAACTGGTTTGTCTTATTGTTGAATTTGGGTTTCCCCCGTATTAATTCAGCTATTTTGTTTAACCAGCTTTTCCGAGGCTTCTCAGGAGCAGTATATCCTAGCCCGCAAAATCTTCCTTGCCTGATCAAGGGCTTACTTGTCATCATAGCATCACCAGATTTTGTCTTAGCAAATTGTTCCCAGCTAGTTTTTACAAAGTTATTTGTTTTAAACTTTGTCCCTCCTAGCCCTGGATTGCTTCTGGTTTCTGCGGTACTGCCTTCACTGCTATAGTAACCCAATCCGGTTTTATCACCAGAATGTTTTGTAGCTCCTTGCAGTTTTTGTAAAGAGGCAGAGGATTTGGTCCAGGAGCTAATTATATCAGATAACCGCTGATTCTCGTGGAGCATCTCCTTTGACCTGCTTCTGAATTCAACATTTTCATTTTCAAGCTTACTTAGAGCAGCTTGCATAGCACTTGAGCCAGCTAACCCAGCATTGTTGCACAAATCTCTTCTTCAGCTTTAAATTCCTTGAATGATTGAGAAAGTTTTTTGTATTCTAGGACCATTTCATTTAGCGCAGGAACAATGTCCTCCAGTGTGAATTCAGGGTTTGAAAAATCAAATACCTCATCAGTGTCATCTGCCATGAGACACTGTACTTCTTCCTCACTATCACTTGAAGAGGAGGCTCCGGAGCTTGATTCATCTGAATCAGAGTCAGCGCATGCACTCTTGTTTTCTTCTGCTACCATGGATTTTTCAGTTCTCCCTTTCCGATACACCTTTTTCTCCTTCTTATTCATGTTGTTGCTACGGTCTCGTCGCTTCTTTTCATCTCTTCTTGGCTTATTACAATCAGCTATGAAGTGACTAGTCCTGCCACAGTTATAAAATTTATCGTCAGAAGGAGTATTGAAATTTTTCTTGGGGGAATTAAAAGAGAAAGGTTGAGAATTCTACTTCCGCATGAATTTTCCAAACTTTCTGATAAGTAGAGCCATTGCATCCTTGCTTATTTCGTCTGCTGATCATTACTGGTAGAGCATGGAATTTGATCTGGAATTGTGGCAGCCAGAGCTTTAGTTGGTTGATATGTAGAGGTCTCGGCTTCCGCTCACGTTTCCAGTTCGAACTCGTATTCCTTTAGATTAGCAAACAAGTCATGCAGCTCCATCTTATTCAGGTCTTTAGACTCTCTCATAGCCATAGTTTTTACGTCCCACTCCTTGGGAAGTGCTCCCATCACTTTTAGGGCCAGTTCCCTGTTGCTATATGTCTTGTTTAGTCTACCCAGCTCAATCACTAATGAGCTGAATCGTTCATCAAACTCTGCCATGGACTCCTCCGGCTTCATCTTGATAAGCTCAAATTTCTGTAGAGCCACTGTCAGTTTGTTCTCCTTTCTCTCTTAATTCCCTTCACATATCTGGGTCAGTTTCTCCCAGATTTCTTTTGCAGTTGTGCATGTCTGGATCTTGCTAAACATATTATTGTCTAGCGTTTTGTATAATATGTCCTTGGCGACATTGTCCAGATTTTCTTTCTTATCTTCTGAGGACCACTCTTGCCTGGGTTTCTCAATCCATTGAGGTGCACCATCAGTTATAGCAACAACAGTGTTTACTTTCATTATTTGCATTGGTCCATTGGTGATTTCAAACCACATGTCGTCATCTTGTGCTGCTAGGTATGCCTGCATCCGGATCTTACATACATCGTATTCTTCCTTAGAGAACATACGAATTTTAGAGTGAGAAACCGACAAGTTTAATAAGTAAAATTGATAAATTGTTCAAAAACTAAGAAAACCCGCTCTGATACCACTTGTTAGGATCGAAAAGAGAACTTGGGAGTTCAGATGCGGGGAGTGAATGAACTCTCTTTACAGATTTTTTTGTAAATTTGTTTCGAAAATTTTACAGCTCAAAGCCAACTTCCAGCCAGGTTACCAGCTGGGAGCTGGGAAGCTTTCTCAATGATTCTGTTGTCTCGTGTAATAAAATAGTTTTATGCGGAATAAACACGATTCAAGCAGCTGAACAATTTAATCAAATGTGTAGAAGTAAAAGTAGTAGGGACGAGATATTTGTTTCTGGAAGTTCGGAAAAATTTCTCCTACGTCTCACCTTCTTCCACAATGGGAAGGATTTTACTAGAAGGCTTTGATTTATACAGCTCTTGTACAAACCCACTTCCTTGACCCGCAACCAAGAGAACTCCTAGCAACCAACGACACACAGACCCACAGCCTGGTTCGTATTACAACAATTCCAGCACTCAGCTGGTTGTGCTAGCCTAGCACAGACACTCTCCATCTATGATTTTTCAATTTAAATACAAGTCTACAGAGTGTGTGAGGAAGAATGAATGCTTTAAAGGTAAGAACAATAGGTGCGTTTGTCACTCAAGTGAGCTTGTTTCAGAATGAGCATTTCTTCTATGAAGAACTTTGGTAGCTTCTGTATGTTCGAATGATTTCACAGTGTTCGATCTACTTTCAAAACATCTCTTCTCCTCTATATATACTCTTTGGATGAAACGGTAATAAATGTTGCCAGTATACACATTGTATACATCCAAGTTGAAGTTCCTGCGGCGCCTTAAATACTTGTACGATGAGAGTACAACTTCATTAAATTCATTGACCTTTTTGGCAAGTCTGCGCCGTCATCAGTATGTGTCATATCCCTGCAAATCTGGTTTTAGCTTGACTACAAATCATGGCAGAGATGTCAACTGATTTGTTTCAGACTTTACTTGACTTCAGACATTCCGAAATTCAAATTGCTTATGACGTTCTGTACTTGGCTGGTTTTATTGTCCTATGCCAAGCTGGTTTACCCATTCCGGTTTCTGAAACAGAGCTGGTTCCTGTATTGTCTTTACATCCAGCTGGTACAATATTCTGAGCTGGTTTCTGCACTTTCCACCGTTCAGCTGGTTTATACTAAGGTTCCGAGCTGGTTTGACTTTTGACCAGAATACTCTGAGCTGTTTTCCCTTGATCAGCTTGACTTCTCCCCGACCTGGTTTCTTTGTTTAACATGGTAAGTCTCGTCCAGATCTTGTCTCTTTGGTTTTAATGATCTCTTCTACGAATTCCATATCTCATTCATTTTTCATCACCAAAACTTCTGAAATTCATCCTAACACATCTGCGATATGAAGTTCTCTTATCATCCTGCTTTTGTTTTGTGCAGTCTGTAGAAAAGTGTCCTGGTCTGCCACATTCAAAATATTTCATATCATTAGTAGTATTCTGTTCAGATTTATGTGCTTTAATTGAAAAAGAGGGTGGTTGAGTTCTTCTCATGAATTTCCCAAACTTCTTTATGAAGAGGGACATGGCATCCTTGCTGATCTGCTCAGCTGTCTTCTGTGGCTTCTCTTCTGTTACAGCTAGAGCTTGTGTAGGTTGAGATGTGGAAGGTCCTTCCTCCGATCTGGTCTCCAGTTCAAATTCATAAGCCTTCAGGTTTACAAACAGATCATGGAGTTCCAGTTTGTTAAGGTCCTTCGATTCCCTCATTGCCATAGTTTTTACATCCCACTCCTTGGGAAGAGATCTCACAAATTTTACCGCAAGTTCTCTATTGTTGTATTCTTTGCCTAATCTGGTCAGCTCTATAACCACCGAGCTGAATATCTCATCAAATTCAGTCATCTTTTCTCCAGATTTCATCCTCATCGACTCAAATTTCTGCAGGGACACCGTGAGCTTGTTCTCTTTGGTTTCTTCATTGCCTTCGCAGATCTGGATTAGTTTCTCCAAGATTTCCTTGGCCGTGACACAGGTCTGAATCTTGCTGAACATATTGTTGTCCAGCGTCTTGTAAAGGATATCTTTTTCCACGTTGTCCAAGTTAGCTTTCTTTTTGTCTTCCGACATCCTTTCCATTATGGGATTTTCAACTCATTAGGCTGCACCTGTGAGGATTAGAAATTTATTAATTGGTGATTAATGAAAATAATCAGATCTTGGCAAGGATTTGGTTCTCTGTTGGAGATATTCAGATGTGACGTAGAACAGATCGGATTTGCTTAAGCGGTATTGGATAAATTGTTTTTGGGAATGATTTAATTTGGTATTGCATTGTGTTTTTGGGAATTAGAAGTGCTGTGAGGATCGGTTTGAGTAGACCGGTTTGTTGTCTTCGGATTCGAGTGAGATTTGGGTGTCCAGATCTGGCCTGCGTGGGTATGAGCGGTTTTCCCTAAGCGGCAAGCGATGCAATGTCGTTTTGGGTTAGTTGTGTTGACGCTAGTAGAAATGTATTGATGCGACTCCGTTTAGCGAATACTAGATGTGACGTCGTTTAGCGCATACCAGATTTGAGGTTGGTTGAGTGAAATCTATTTAGAGGGAGTGAGCAGATGTGTGCATCTATTTAGGAAAGTCAAGTGTTAGTCAATGGTACTGTGTGGACCGATCCGTTCGAGAGTTGGTGTAGACCGATGCGGTTTAATGATTTCGGATTTGACCAAATATGGATGAGCTAGCGAGCCTTTGTCCCGAGATCTGTTGTTTTGAACGGGACCAATATGCTACGTCATTTTTCGGTAACGCGACGTTGTTTGATGGTTGTGCGCTAGTATAGCGTGGCGAAGACAGATCTGAGTTAGCGCCAAGATCTGAATAGCTCTAAGATCTGAATTTGTCGGTGATTGACTTTCACTGTAGCTTTGACTGAGAGATTTAAATATAAGTGTCGAGCAAAACTTAGTCGATTTTTAACCTGATATTTATTATCTTCTTACAAGAGTTTCCCGAAACCCTTATTGTTCATTCGAACCTTTATCAGTCGATTACCGTCGATCTACGTTGCCGTTTGGAGCAAGATTGGTGGCGCTGAGCTCGTCTTCCTTAAGGATTTCGATTGATACCAGTTTGGAGACTTGAATCGACGAGTTGAAGGAGCATGAAGTAGTTGCAGAGTTCAATATCTTCGCGAATTCTGGGAAGCAGTTCTTCTTTCCTTTAGCATCTTTGGAGCTTATGTGATGATTGCAGATCACGCCAATCCCGAATACGGTGATTACAGGTGAAATTATTGTTTCTGGTATACCTTCTACCGCTAAAATAGATTCATGTGCCACCCATTCTTTCATAGAAGAGGATTTTTGTAAGAAAATTCTTCGCCAATCTGAATTGCTATCAGTAGATTATTGTGTAACAATACCCTCTGTAGAGAGATTGTTTACTAATAGAATGTTCATAACATAGAACTGAGTTTGAAGGGGTGTATTACATGTGTATACTTAATTTTATTGCCTATGCCCGAATTTGATTTAATTTTGGGTATGGATTGGTTATCAAAATTTGTTTTAATTATAGACTTTAAGCAAAGGAGAGTAGAATTAAGCCAACCAAAGAGAACCGTTTTTGTTTTGATTCACACCAGTTAAAAGAGCTACTCGCCAAATTTCAGCTCTGAAAGCCCAACGCTGTTTAAGAAAGGGGGTCTGGGATTTTTGGCTAGTATATCGTCCATAGTTGATGTTGGGAAGCCTAAGCTGATAGATGTGGAAGTAGTGAGCGAATTTTCTGAAGTGTTCCCAGATGAGATATCTGGTCTGACTCCAGATCGGGAACTTGACTTTGCGATCGAATTAGTGCCAGATGAAACTCCTATTCAAGAGCTCCTGGAATTAGAGATGAAATAACTGAAAGATCAAATTCAAGAGCTCCTGGAAAAAAGGTTTCATTCGACCCAGTACTTCACCCTGGGGAGCTCCCATGCTGTTTGTAAAGAAGAAATATGGAAGTATGCATCAGTGTATAGATTATAGAGAGTTTAATAAGTTAACTTGTAGCGCCTAGAAATTCCTGAATATGTAGAAATGAGTGCATGACAAGGGAAAAAATAATTTTATATAATTACATGCCATTTTATGTGATTTATTTATCATTTTTATGTTGCATGTTATGCATGTCATGTTTTCAGTCTATTTGAGTTGTGGACGCGTGGACGAGTCTAGGGAGACCGAGATGAAAATATTTGATATTTTAAAGTCCTTAGATTTTTAAGAATAAATTTATTATTTTTATAAATTTTAAGAAGCAAATTTCCGAAAATTGGGGTTTTTATGATTATTTTTTAGGGGAACCCATTTTTCACCTATACAGGTCGTTTTATTGAACGTTAATGTATTTTAAAATTGGAGAGGCCTTTAATTACGAAATTGGAGATTTTAAAGCCAAGTTTAAAGTTTTAATTAATATTTCAACTTAGTGGAGGGTAAGCTTGTAAAATTCCCTTTTATTCTCTTAATTAAACATGATGGATCATTTTTTTCACCCTCATTCTTTCAAACACAAAGTTTTTGCAAAACCTAGCCTCCATTTCACTCCTTAGAGCCGTCCCCTCCTTCCTAAAGAAACCCCATCGAAAATACAAGGTTTTTGGTGATTCCAAGGCGGTCTAGTCCCGATCTCGCGTCCTACAAGTCGCTAACTCGCAGATCTTCCCTTTTTCCAAGACAGACAATTAATATCGATTCTCTTTCTTACCATTTACACCATATTAAATTGTTTTTAATGTTCAATGCATTATTTGAATGTGATTAATTTAGATCTATGCACAATTGTTTGAGATCCATGCCTGACTCACGATTTTCATTATGTTTTCGATTGATCCTTGCATTGTTCGGCCAAGGGCCGTTCAAGGGGGATTGGAGGTGGTTCATAGGGGTCCTAGGAGGTCTCATGGTGGCCCATAGATGAGGCGGGAGAGGGATAAACCAGGGCTGGATCGAGGATGGTGGTGAGGCCGCACGGCGTGCGAGCCGTGTGCGAGCAGGCCCCTTCCTCGCGTTCATGCGTGCACCATGGTTCACGGCTGGGGCCGTGGCCTGGTCATTTGGGACCGGATAAACTTGGGGTTGGTCCAGCCGACGGGGCTCCGGCCATGGTGGCTGGAGCGAGGAGGACGAACGACGGGAAGTTGGCTTGTCGCATGGGGGGGCGACGGCGGCTTGCTTGAGAGTTCAAGGTTTGGTTGCTTGGGCCGGCCGGTTCACTTGGACCGATTTGATGGATTTGGTTTGACCGGATCGATTAGTCGACTATCGAGTCAAGATGTTTTAAAGTATGGTCCAACTTATTTTAATTCTGGACCAGTTATTTTAATTCTAAAGTCTAAGGTCCAGTTTTATGAAATTGGTCAAATGTTTTAAATTGAGTCAAACTTTTAATTAATTTGTATCTAATACTTTATTTCAAGTTTTAAATTCAAAATTGAGTATATTGAATTTTCATTTAAGTCAAAATTTGTCATGGAATTTTAATTGAGTCAAAATTGGGTCAAAGTAGTATTTTGGTCAATTTTCAAAGGTTGAATTTTATGCTATGGGCCAAGTCATGTATTAAGCCAAGTTCAACTTTAAATTAAGTCTAGGTTCTTTGAACTTAGTATTAGTGGGCCAGGCTCCTGAACTAGTCCTTGACCGAAGTAAAAATGTAGAAGCCAGTGAATATATATTTAATTATATATGTAGTATGTTATGTATGTTAATGTTTTAAAGAAAAGAATTAAATATATATTGACGGGCTAAGCTTTTAAATTGCATGATTTTAAGAAATGCACGCATCATGAGATTTTATGAACGTTAAAGGCATGTTCTTTTTTTGAGAAAAACTCGATGGATTGAAGTGACTTGTGGCAAAATTTAATGATGGGAGCTAGCTAGGTAGCCGGGCCCGGGGAACCCCTGTTTTAATGTATTATGAGCCTATGGATCCATGTGATCACGACATGGTGAAGTGGCATAGGAGGTGCTTGGGATCCCGAGGTAAGGTTTGGTGAACCGCACCGCCACGTACGTTGGTTCTTTCGACTGATCAGTCATACGCCCGCTCACATTTCACAGATACGACTAATATGTTATGCTACGTTACATCATGCCTTATGTATGCTAGATGATATGTTATGATACGTTACGAACCATGTTTTTACGACCATACAACATGCATGATTTAACGTATTTTATATCACGTTTGTGCTTGCATGTTATTTTATTATATGTGTTAGAGTAGATGCCCAACTAGCCAACTTGTGACGTGTGGGTTTTTATTGACTCTTTGTATAACGATCTTTATTTATGAAATTCGCATTTCTTTTATGGCATTCTTTATTTTCATTATGTTATAATGTTAACAATTGTGTTGGATAAAGACCTAGAATGCACCATAGTGTATGTTAGATGTGATAGTGGATATGATGGCTATCATGAAACACTTCTAATAGTCACTGTGTATTCTAAACTCGTTCCTAGTCGATTGGGCCGTCAAAATGAGGATAAGGCCGCCCGAGCTTGAGACTAGCATCTGCGATGTGAAGTACCACGTTTCATTGGTAGGGAACATTGTGATGTTATGAGCATGCAGATGGATAGTGACCTGGTGATCTATCGAACTATTCTCGTTCGGACTTTACAAGTGGTTACCATTTGTCGAATGGATAAGTCCGAGGTCTTGGTTGTACTGATTATTCCTCACTACTCGAAACGTCATTGAGACTCTACATGATAGGTGCCTCACTTTGACCCGTTTACCGACTCATTTGGGGTCATTAGGTGGTGGGATTGGGTGAGGTCCCGATGCATGTAGGAGTCGATGCTTCGTTGTCGAGGATTCACCGCTCGCTTTTATGCGTGGATATCCTATGCTATCTGAGGAGATAATAGTGTGATAAATCTCTGGTCAGAGTACTAGATGTGTTTTAGGTAAATGGGTTTACCTAGTAACACACGCGATGTCACTATTTGATCTCCGAGATGTATGCATAGTTATGAGATCTCTAGCGACTCTCGATGTACCAATGGTCGTTGATCTAATCGGGATATATGTGTTGAAAGGACCGTACTGTACGCTAACCATGACCGAATGGTTTTTGCAGGCACTATCAGTTATACCTATGGGATCATGGGGCGATGTTGCTAGGCGCTTTACCATGATCCGATGGGTAAGTCCGTAATTGTGATTTCGGAGTCGCAATGGTTGTGAGCTCACGGCTAGCTGTATACCTGAATCATTGAGGGTCACACAAGTACTGGATTCATGATTCCCGCACGGAAATTAAGCTCAATATGTTGAGCATAGGAGGAGGAATTTAGGTAGTGCGACTTCCTAAAAGTCAACAGGGGTCAAATTGCGATTTCCCATAGTTGAGGGCTAAACTGCAATTTGGACTAGGTGGTCTAAAAGTCAACAGGGGTCAAATTGCGATTTCCCATAGTTGAGGGCTAAACTGCAATTTGGACTAGGTGGTCTGAAAAATTGTTTTCCCATCATAATACTCAGTTTTGGAAACTGTGTAGATTGGTCCGATCAGATCATCGATCGGAGTTATGATGAAGCCACGGTGATGGAAATGAACCGAATGTTCATATGGACCTGGGCCTGACCCAGGCCCATTGGGCCGGTCCTAGCCCATCACTAGTCTACATATGCATGGCCTAGGTTTGATGTATGACACTACTACACAACACAAAACCCTAGCCTCTAAGCGCCACCCACCCCTCTCCTCCACGCCTCTCTCGGCCGCCGCAACCTTGCCGCCGCGCCGCCGCCGCTTTTTGTGATCGGACTTGTTCCGATCACCTTGTTGTGGAGATTCCGTTCGTGTCAAATTCGTCAGATCTTCTAGTGCAAAATTGATTTTTGGAATTTTTGAGATTTTGGGCCTAAAATTGTTTTAAGCACAATTTGATGCAATTAAAATTGACAAAATGTGATTTTATTTATAAAATGTGATTTATAATTAAAATATGATTTTGTTGGGAAATTATCAAATTTGATTTGATTATTTAATTTATGTCAATTATTTGAATTGATTGCATGTTTGGGATAATCGAGAGCCGTGCCCAATGTATTAGGTGTGTGCTAGGTTTTGCGATTTTTGGTTGTAATATTGTTAATATCATTTACAAAGTGGGCCTGATTTATGGCCCGTTCCCACCCCTTAAAATTGTATCCCAATGTGTCATGGATATTAAAATATAAATATTAGATTTAGTGGGAGGACTTTTGAAGATGGTGGAGATGATGATCAAAGATATTGAAGACCGAAGATTTGTAAAACTGGAAGCAATTGTAATAGGATTGCATTCCATACTGCATTTCACCTAGGACTGGACCTAGGTCCGTGATTGACAACCAATCGATCATCCCAAATTTTATATATGCGATATATGTTTGTTGAATCCGCACTTTAAATTGTGATTTAAAATTAATGAGACCGAATTTTCAAATTATTATCCCTCATTTTAATTATGATTTAAAATTTATATCAAGATTAAAAGTTTATTCGATAAACTAAGGGAATTTAAATCTGTTTAAATTTTCCTACCTTCCATCAACAATGAGTGTACGTCGATGCTACCCGTATACATAGCCCGGCTCATATTATTGAGGGGGTTATGTATGCCGGAAAGTTGTACACGTCATTGACACTCGCTGTGAGTTGGTTGGAACTCCCTTTAACGTTGACTCATATTATTGGGGACGTTAAGGGTACCGTCTTTCAAAACTCGACATTGATGGGTCATCTTGACACATGATAGTAATCGGCGTCATATTATTGGGCCCTTACTGGACGTGAGGTAAATACATGGAGGTTGCACCTATTGCAATTGGGATCTACCTTTTGAGGGTCATGGTTGGCTGATATTATTCGGGACCATGATCGCTTGATTGGACTCTGTGTACCCACTAAGGAAACTTGCTTTCTCGATTTCATTAGAGGGTGGTGAAATCGTTAAAATAGTGGGAGGTTCATTCATAAAACTAAATGACCTTATTTTATGTCTTAGCGTTTTTCATATATAGTTAGTAATGCATGTCTATTTTTCTTTTCAGTATAAACTGCTTATATAATGTCTTCGATCAAAAATCCACTTGCTGCTATACTGGATAGCAACAAGTTCACTGGTCTGAACTACCAAGACTGGCTTCGAATCCTCAATATTGTTTTGGCCTCGGATAAGCTCCTCTACACGTTAGACAAGAGCCCTCCGAAGGAAGCCCCTGCCGATATCAGCCCTGAGGAGCTGACGAAGCTGAATAAATGGTGGGATGACGAGCTTAAGACACGATGCTATATGATGGAATTGATGTCAAACGAAATGCAGCGGCGCTTTGGAGAAGACGGTGTATGCTGCTGACATACACCTTCATCTTAAGGAGCTGTATGGGGAGAACTCGCGGACTGAGAGGTTCACCACTTTGAAGGAGCTCATGACGAGCCGCATGCGCGATGGGACTTTGGTCCGCGAGCATGGGGTTCGTGTGATTGGGCTTATTAAAAAGTTGGTGGGCCTTGACATCACACTTCCACATGAGCTGTCAGTGGATCTGCTTCTCCTCTCACTCCCTGCTGCATTCGACCCCTTTGTGGTCAACTTTAACATGAACAAGCTGGAAGCCACCCTTGAAGAGGTTGTGAACATGCTTGTAGTGTTCGAGGGGACCATAAAGAAGGACAAGCCCGTCCTCCTTATGGGCTCTTCTTCCTCTGCAAAGAAGGTGCCCAAACGCAAGGGCAAGAAGCGTTCTGCCCCTGCGAAGGAGGAAAATCCCACCAAGAAGTACAAGGAAAAGGCTTCCAAGCCAAACAAATCTGAGGATGTTTGCCACCACTGCCACAAGCCTGGGAACTGGAGGAGGAACTGCAAGGAGTACCTCGAGCAGTTGCGAACTACGAAAGGTATGCTCTATATTGAAATAAATATGTCTCTTAATTCGATTTCTTGGGTACTTGATACCGGATGTTGATCTCATATCTGCAATGATTTGCAGGTGATGACAAGAAGCCGACGTCTTAGAGAGGGTGAGACCCACTTGAGGTTGGGCAATGGAGCAAGGGTTGTTGCAGTAGCTATAGGAGATGTCTATTTATTTTTGTCTTCGAATTTTAAGTTGTTATTGAGAAACGTTTTGTTTGTTCCCGAATTAATAAAGAACATTATTTCTGTTTCTATGCTTGATAGTGATGGATATTCTTGTCATTTTGCAAATTTTATTTGCAATATATACAAGAATGAATGTTTAATCGGAATTGGGGAACGCGAAAACGATTTATACACCTTAAAATTAAATGAAGTTCCAACTCGCGATGTGGAAACACATACAACAACAATTAAAAGGAAAAACGATAGCTTGAACCCAGCACAACTTTGGCACGCTAGGCTAGGTCACATTTCCATAAGTAGGATGAACAAATTGGTTATGAGTGACATGTTTGATATGTCAGACATTAACTCCCTACCGACTTGTGAATCTTGTCTCAAGGGAAAAATGACTAAACAACCCTTCAAGGGCAAGCCTGAACGTGCTCAAGGCCTATTGGATTTGATCCATACTGATGTGTGTGGCCCACTTAGTATTGGTACTAAGTACGGTCACACATACTTCATCACCTTTACCGATTATCACTCTAGATATGAGTACATGTACTTAATGAAGCACAAGTCTGAGTCCTTTGACAGGTTCAAAGAATTCAAGACTGAAGTAGAAAATAAGTTACGGAAAAGTATTAAAGCACTTCGATCCGATCGAGGTGGTGAATACTTGAGTGCTGAATTTCAAGACTATCTTTGAGAGAATGAGATTCTCTCACAGTGGACCCCTCCGGCCACATCACAGCTCAATGGTGTAGCGGAGCGTCGTAATCGAACCTTGATGGACATGGTTCGATCAATGATGAGTTTCACTTAAATTCCTACCTCGTTTTGGGGCTATGCGCTCGAAACGGCGGTGATGTTGTTGAACAATGTCCACACCAAGGCAGTGTATAAGACTCCATATGAGATATGGATGGGCAAGCCGCCCAAATACTCATACATGAGGATTTGGGGATGTCCTGCTTACGTGAAGCAGACAGTGGGAGATAAGCTGGATACTAGATCCCCAAATCCTCATGTATGAATTCCATTGGATACTACTTCTACTATCCCAACGAAACAAAAGTGTTTAGTTTCTAGAAATGCCACCTTTCTGGAAAGGGAGTTTCTACTCGATAGAAAAGGCAAGATAGTAGAACTCGAAGAAGTTCGAGAACCATCTGAAGTACCAAGTAAATCTCCTACACCTCAAAATCCAGTACCAGAAATGGTCGCACCTAGGCGATCCGAAAGGGTTCCTAGGGCTCCTGATAGATATGGTTTCCTCCTTGAAGATGATCAAAGTGATCAAACTATTGGATGTGATCCAAGAACATTCAAGGAGGCAATTTCCGATGCTGATTCTAATTTGTGGCTTGAAGCAATGCAATATGAGATTGACTCAATGCATGCAAACCAAGTTTGGACCCTTGTTAGTCCTCCCGATGTAATTGTTCCCATTGGGTGTAAATGGATATACAAGAGAAAACTTGGGCCCGATAGTAAGGTACTGACCTACAAGCCACGACTGGTCGCGAAAGGTTACACTCAAAGGCAAGGTGTTGACTATGATGAAACCTTTTCACCAGTTGCAATGTTCAAGTCAATTAGAATTTTACTGGCCATAGCCGCATGGTACGACTATGAGATATGGCAAATGGATGTGAAAACTGCGTTCCTTAATGGAAACATTAAGGAAGAGATCTATATGACGCAGCCTGAGGGTTTCACATCTGTAGGAAGTGAGCATAAAGTATGCAAACTTCATAAATCGATCTACGGTCTCAAACAAGCATCGAGGAGTTGGAACCTGAGATTCGATGAAACAATTAAGGAATTTGGTTTCATCAAGAATCCCGAGGAGCCATGTGTGTATAAGAAGGTAGTTAAGAATGCTGTGACATTCCTTGTACCTTATGTTGATGACATTCTACTCATTGGGAATGATGTAGGAATGTTGCAGTAAACTAAAGTGTAGTTGTCTAGTAGATTCTCGATGAAGGACAAGGGTGAAGCATCCTATATTCTTGGAATACAGATCTATCGAGATAGATCGAAAAGGATGATCGAACTCACCCAAGCCACCTACATCGATACCATACTTAAGTGGTTCTCTATGGAAGAGTCCAAGAGAGGACACCTACCTATATGCCACGGGGTCACTCTATCTAAGTCTATGTGTCCGAATACTGATGAGGAGATAGAGAGTATGACACGTGTGTCATATGCCTCGGCAATAGGTAGTATTATGTATGGCATGATCTCAATTAGACCGGATGTTGCATATGCTCTGAGTGTCACGAGCCGCTACCAGGCCAACCCCGTCCAAATGCATTGGAAGGCTGTGAAAGATATTCTTAAGCACTTACGAAGGACTAAGAATATGTTCATGGTCTATGGTGGTGGTGAACTGAAATTGGAAGGCTACACTGATTCTAGCTTCCAATGTGACGTGGATGATTCGAAGTCAACCTCTGAATTTGTATTCATGCTCAATGGTGGTGCTGTCTCTTGGAAGAGTTCCAAGCATGACACCATCGCAGATTCAACCACTGAGGCTGAGCACATCGCAGCATCAGCTGCTGCTAAGGAGGCGGTTTGGATAAGGAATTTCGTCCAAGAGTTGGGCGTAATTCCTGATGGAGTTGGTCCAGTACCGGTGTACTGCGACAACACGGGTGCCGTTGCGCAAGCAAAGGAGCCTAGGTCTCACCAAAGATCCAAACATATACTGAGAAAATACCACATAATCCGGGATATTTTTGCTAGAGGTGACATAGCAGTCGAGAGAGTCGCCTCTGCAGACAACATTGCAGATCCACTTACGAAGCCCTTGACAGGACCGTTGTTTGAAAAACATCGCAAAACAATGGGACTGTGTCTGATGAGTAGTTGGCTTTAGGGCAAGTGGGAGATTGTTAGAGTAGATGCCCAACTAGCCAACTTGTGGTTTGTGGGTTTTTATTGACTCTTTGTATAACGATCTTTATTTATAAAATTCGCATTTCTTTTATGGCATTCTTTATTTTCATTATGTTATAATGTTAACAATTGTGTTGGATAAAGACCTAGAATTCACCATAGTGTATGTTAGATGTGATAGTGGATATGATGGCTATCATGAAACACATCTAATAGTCACTGTGTCTTCTAAACTCGTTCCTAGTCGATTGGGCCGTCAAAATGAGGATAAGGCCGCCCGAGCTTGAGACTAGCATCTGTGATGCGAAGTACCACGTTTCATTGGTAGGGAACATTGTGATGTTCTGAGCATGCAGATGCATAGTGACCTGGTGATCTATCGAACTACCCTCGTTCGGACATTACAAGTGGTTACCATTTGTCGAGTGGATAAGTCCGAGGTCTTGGTTGTATTGATTAGTCCTCACTACTCGAAACGTCATTGAGACTCTACATGATAGGTGCCTCACTTTGACCCGTTTACCGACTCATTTGGGGTCATTAGGTGGTGGGATTGGGTGAGGTCCCGATGCATGTAGGATTCGATGCTTCGTTGTCGAGGATTCACCGCTCGCTTTTATGCGTGGATATCCTATGCTATCTGAGGAGATAATAGTGTGATAAATCTCTGGACAGAGTACTAGATGTGTTTTAGGTAAATAGGTTTAGACTCATTTGGGGTCATTAGGTGGTGGGATTGGGTGAGGTCCCGATGCATGTAGGATTCGATGCTTCGTTGTCGAGGATTCACCGCTCGCTTTTATGCGTGGATATCCTATGCTATCTGAGGAGATAATAGTGTGATAAATCTCTGGACAGAGTACTAGATGTGTTTTAGGTAAATAGGTTTACCTAGTAACACACGCGATGTCACTATTTGATCTCCGAGATGTATGCATAGTTATTAGATCTCTAGCGACTCTCGATGTACCAATGGTGGTTGATCTAATCGGGATATATGTGTTGAAAGGGCCGTACTGTACGCTAACCATGACCGATTGGTTCTTGCAGGCAGTGATACCTAGGGATCATGGGGCGATGTTACTAGGCGCTTTACCATGATCCGATGGGTAAGTCCGAAATTGTGATTTCGGAGTCGCAATGGTTGTGATCCCACGCTAGCTGTATCCCTGAACCATTGAGGGTCACACAAGTACTGGATTCATGATTCCCGCACGGAAATTAAGCTCAATGTGTTGAGCATAGGAGGAGGAATTTAGGGATTGCGACTTCCTAAAAGTCAACAGGGGTCAAATTGCGATTTCCCATAGTTGAGGGGCTAAACTGCAATTTTGGACTAGGTGGTCTGAAAAATTGTTTTCGCATCATAATACTCAGTTTTGGAAACTATGTAGATTTGTCCGATCAGATCGTCGATCGGAGTTATGATGAAGCTACGGTGATGGAAATGAACCGAATGTTCCTATGGACCTGGGTCTGACCCAGGACCATTGGGCCTGTCCTAGCCCATCACTAGTCTACATATGCATGGCCTAGGGTTGATGTATGACACTACTACACAACACAAAACCCTAGCCTCTAAGCGCCGCCCACCCCTCTCCTCCACGCCTCTCTCGGCCCCCGCCGCCTTGCCGCCGCCGCTTGCCGTGATCGGACTTATTCAGATCACCTTGTCGTGGAGATTCCGTTTGTGTCAAATTCATTAGCTCTTCTAGTGCAGACTGACGAAGGAGTCCTGTTGCCAGTCGTGGACCGGATTAGGAGATCTATCGCCGCCAACCTTGAAGTGCCAGTTTCCCTGTGAATCTGGTCGGAGCCAGGCGCCTAGACGCCAGCAAGGTAACTTTCATTAAAACATCCTATGTATGTTTTAGTGCTTTATTTGTTATGTATTAAACGTTTCCGGGGCAATTTTTGAAACTTCCGTTGCGCCCTCGGGAACGGGATCCGGATCCGCCACTGCGCCAACAATATGTACCTTGCTACTTTAGAACATAGAGAATGCTGAGCCTTTAGGCTCACTAGGTTTAATTGATGCAGGTGATGACCCTGTGGATTTTATCCCGACTAGAGGTGACGACCTCTGAGCGCCTATTGTAGCAGTACCCCATGACCACTATGATGTCTTTATTCACGTTATGATACACTTTTCAGACATTCTAATTACATGTTCCGGTTCCGCAACATTTTCATACTCTGATTTTTAAACAGCATTGATGATTTAATGTTTTCGATGTATTGGTTTTATTCATGTTATAAAATGATGTTGAGAAAATGTTTAAAGGGAACGAGCCATACTTTTTAGTTTAGTTATTCCACACATGATTTAAAAAAAATTATTTTCTATAGTAAGGTTCGTTTCAGTTGGTATCAAAGCGGTGGTTCTGGTGGGGTACTAGCATGCTGCATGAAGCTCGAAAGTCGCACTGCCAGTCTGTAAGTTATAGAATTTTTTGATGCATGTTTATTTTCACATGATGCATGTTCCATTTTCAGCATTAATTTACTTTATGAGTTTTAGAGTTAGACGCTTAGTCATGCATGCGCTTAGATTTATGTGAAGGGTTTGGATGCCAGTATGCCTCCCAGACAAGCCAGAGACCAACAGAATGATGCTGCACCTCCTCCTCCCCCACCTCCGCAGTTGACGCCATAGGAGAGGGCTAGCATGGATATGCTGGCCGGTATCACCAGGATGCTAGAGAGGCAGTCAGAGTGTTCTGGGAAGTCGCATGAGGAGGATGTGGCTGAGCGGTTCCACAAGCAGGGAGCCAAGTATTTTTCCAGGACTACAGATCCTCTAGTTGCCGAGTATAGAACTGCTAGGAGATTCGATGCCTTAGGTTACTGGATTGATTTAAGTAAATCTGTTAGACCTTCTAGAACTTTCTTTGAACTTAGACGGATAGGACTAGCGAACTTCGAAATTTTATAGGCATCTAAACTGTTTTTGGGATCTAGTTTGACTGTAAACGCGTACTTGTGTGACGTTTCTGTTTCAGGAGAGATTTGTGTGCTAGGTGTCACTACCCTTGCCTTGCTAGACTCAGGGGCGACCCACTCGTTTATTTTGAGTGCGTTCACACAGAGGATGGGTATCATTCCGGAGAGCTTGGGAGTAGCTCTCGTCGTGACGGTCCATCAGGAGAGGAGTTGACGACGACCAACGTTGTGCAGGGATTGACGATGATGTTTCAGGATCATGTCGTCAGAGCAACCATCAGATGTTGTATTCTCAAAAGAACATCAAAACGACCCCGCTACAACTAATCAAAACGACTCCGCAGCGCTACAACAGCTGACAACAGATTCCTATCAAAACAACCAACAGCTGGTCACGCTAAACAACTTAACGACGTCGCAATGGATACGTCACCATTGCTGCCAACAGCTGAACAAAAGCATTACACTCAAAATGCTACGTTTCAACTTAACAAAACGACGTCGCCTCTCCAACAGCAGCTGGTTACTCAAACCATCGGCTGGTCACCAACTAAATCAAATTCCTCGCAACGCAACAGCTGATAGCGCTACAATCAGTAGTCAACACTAAAAGGTTGACCAACACGTGTCACGTTCTCGTTAATCCTCGCACTCGCGCCTCAGCTGCCAGCGGATTCCTCTTCAAGCGCTACTGCTGGTTTAGCGAAACGACAATGTATCATCACTCGCTACAGTACCGTTGACTTGCATTGAAGTCTGAAATGCGCTACGTCTGATTTTCACAAAACGACGGCGTATTACTCCCGCGCCATCAACGACTGATCAGACTTCATCAACTAGCGCTACAGCTGAACACTAACGCCTGAATTCCTACTGGAATTAGATTTCTCTCGCAAAACCCTCAAAATCCACGCGACTAATCCCAAATCAAATCGATTAATCACTAATCTAAAATCTGATTCCTCACATTCTCCCCACCTTAAGAGATTTCGTCCTCGAAATAAAAGGCAAACTCAGGGAAGAATTCAATCAAACATCATCATCATCAAATCAAACTCGAAGCAAAGTATCAGAGTTTACCTGGAATTCACACTGTCAATGCTCAAACAGATGAGGCCAATCCCGTCTCATCTTCTCTTCAACCTCCCAGTTAGCTTATTCTCGGCCATGTTACTCCACTGGACCATCACCAACGGAATTATCTTGTTTCTCAGCTGCTTCTCCTTCCGATCCAAAATCTGCACTAGATATTCAACATAGCTCAAGGCAGAATCCAGCTCAACTTCGTCGGTTCTCAACACATGGGATGGATCTGGCTCATATTTCCTCAACATTGACACATGAAAGGCATCATGCATCGCTGCTAACTCATCTGGCAGTCTCAATCGATAAGCCAACTGTCCAATCCGCTCAACAATTTCAAAGGTACCAACAAATCTAGGAGCTAATTTGCCTTTAAATCTGAATCGCATAACCCTCTTGAAAGGAGAAACCTTGAGAAATACTCGATCGCCAACCTCAAACTCTAAAGATCTGCGTCTTCTATTAGCATAGCTAGAGAAACGGTCTTGAGCAGCCTTCCTTCTACTCCGAATCAAATCAATCTGATCTTTCATGTGCTGCAAGAATTCAGGGGTAGAAAGCTGTCTCTCACCAACTTCTTCCCAACAAATCGGAGATCTGCACTTTCGACCATACAAATCTTGAAATGGAGCCATCCCGACAGTCACCTGGTAGCTGTTATTATACGAAAACTCAACTAAGGATAACGAATCCTGCCAGCCACCACTGAAATCCATCACAACTGCACGCAACATATCCTCTAAAATCTGAATGGTTCGCTCAGACTGACCATCTGTCTGTGGGTGATAAGCTGTACTCATAGCCAATCTCGAACCCATTGCTGCTTGTAGACTCTTCCAAAAACGAGAAGTGAACCTTGGATCTCTGTCAGACACTATCGAAACAGGAACTCCATGCAATCTAACCACATGGTCGATGTATAGTTTTGCCATTTTCTTCATCGAACACCTCACATCATAGAGAATGAAATGGGCTGACTTCGAAAGTCTATCAATCACCACCCAAATCGCATCACATCCTCTACTCGATCGAGGTAGATGAGTCACAAAATCCATGGCGATGTGCTCCAAATTCCATTGGGGCACCTCCAAAATCTGCAACAATCCACCAGGTCTCACCCTCTCAGCCTTGACCTGCTGACAATTCAGACATCTAGCAACAAAACCAGAGATGTCGCTCTTCATGCTTTCCCACCAATAGTGAGATTTCAAGGCATGGTACATCTTCCGCTCGCACGGATGCACACTCTACTGACTACAATGCGCTTCGTTCAAAATGGTCTCTTTCAAATCGATCAAGTTTGGAACCACTAATCTTCCTTGAAATCTCAGACAACCATCAGAAGTAATAGAGAAATCATCAGACTGACCACTTCGGGCTTTAATCTTCAACTCATGAACATATGGATCAGTCCTCTGCGTCTCCCTGATGTCACTCACAATCTGTGGTTCTACTTGAATCGAAGAAACCATAAAGTACTGGTCACCCGGCTGGAATCGCCAACCAGAAGTACTCAACTTCTCATAGACTTTCGAGACACTCAAAAACGAAAGCATCGCAGGCTGGGTCTTCCTACTCAAAGCATCTGCTACTGAGTTCAACCGCCCAGGCTGATACTAAATCTCACAGTTAAAGTCCTTGAGCAATTCCATCCATCATCGTTGCCTCATATTCAGATCAGACTGCATGAAGATATATTTCAGGCTCTTGTGGTCGGTGTACACCACAAATTCTTCACCATACAGATAATGTCGCCAAATCTTCAAGGCAAACACTATCGCAGCCAACTCCAAATCATGAACAGGGTACCTCGTCTCGTGAGGCTTCAACTGTTAAGACGCATAGGCAATCATGTATCCGTTCTGCATCAGAACACATCCCAAACCATTGAGGGAAGCATCGGAGAACACAACAAATCCTCCGGAACCAGACGGTAGAGCCAAAACAGGAGGCAGTAGTCAACTTCTCCTTCAACGTCAGAAAACTGTACTCGAATTCCTCAGTCCAAACGAACTTCCTATCCTTCTGAGTCAACTGAGTCAGAGGCCTGGCTATAGAAGAGAACTTCTCGATAAAACTCCTGTAATAGCCAGCCAATCCCAAAAAGCTACGGATCTCGGAAACGTTCCTAGGTCTCTCCCAGTTAAGAACTACTTCGACCTTACTCGGATCCACCGAAATCCCTTGCGTGGAAATCACATGACCCAAAAAGACAATTCTATCAAGCCAAAATTCGCACTTGCTGAACTTGACGTACAATTGCGATTCTATCAATCTCTGCAACACCAATCTCATATGCTCCTTATGCTCTCTCAAGCTCTTTGAATACGGATCTCGGAAACGTTCCTAGGTCTCTCCCAGTTAAGAACTACTTCGACCTTACTCGGATCCACCGAAATCCCTTGCGTGGAAATCACATGACCCAAAAAGACAATTCTATCAAGCCAAAATTCGCACTTGCTGAACTTGACGTACAATTGCGATTCTATCAATCTCTGCAACACCAATCTCATATGCTCCTTATGCTCTCTCAAGCTCTTTGAATACACTAGGATGTCATCTATGAAAAGATAACAAACCGATCGATGTACTCGCTGAAGACACGATTCATCAAATCCATGAAAATAGCTAGGGCATTCGTCAACCCAAACGGCATGACTAGAAACTCATAATCTTCGCCACGTCAGCATCTCTAATCCGCAACTGGTGACAACCAGAGCGCAAATCAATCTTCGAGTATACGATTGATTCCTGTAACTGATCGAACAAGTCATCAATCCGATACTTGTTCTTCACCGTCGCTTTATTCAACTGTCAGAAATCCACGCACATCCTCATAGACCCATCTTTATTCTTCACAAAAAGAATCGGAGCTTCCCAAGGCGACATACTCGGTCTGATGAAGCCTTTCTCCAAGAGATCTCTCAACTGATCCTTCAGCTCTTTCAACTCTACTGGCGCCAACAGGTAAGGAGCTCTAGAAATCGGGGTGGTACCGGGCACCAATTCGATACTGAAGTCGATCTCACGTCTCGGAGGGAATCCAGGAATCTCATCTGGAAACACGTCGAGAAACTCTCGGACGATCGGAATGTCACTAAACTCTAATCGGGGTTCTTGGGAAACGTCAAGAGCGTAAATCATGAATCCAGCATTATCCAGCGATAACAGGCTAAAAATCTCCATGGCGGACACGAGTGGAATGTTCGAGCGCAAATCAGCACCGTAGAACTCCCACCTCTCACATGAGTCAGGGCGAAATCTCACAACACCATGAAAGCAGTCAACAGTAACCTTATAGCTAGATAATACATCCATTCCCAAGATGCAATCAAAATCTCTGGTTCCCAAAACAATCAGATTGGACACCAAAACATGCTCATAAAATTGAAGCACACAATCCAACACCACTTCACGGGACCACAGATTCACACCAGCAGGGATAGACACGGAAACAACATCACACAATGGGGAAGAACTCAACCCATGCTCACAAACAAACATCTCAGAAATAAAAGAGTGTGATGCTCCAGTTTCAAATAAAACTCTCACAGGAAAATCAAAGATAAAGCATGTACCTGCGATCATCATACCAGGTGCCTCCTCAGCCTGCTCTCTCGTCAAAGCGTTCGCCTGAGCCTGCTGTGGAATCTGGAACTGAGGTCTCGAAGGTGCACCAAACCTAGAAGGCTCACGGGGTTGGAATCCAGATTGCTGGGTAGGGGCAGGAAACTACGATCTCTGAGAAAAACCACCAGTTGATCCCTGCTGCGAAGGAACTGAAGACTGACCCCTCAACAAAGGACACACTCTCTGAAAATGTCCGGGCTATCCACAATTATTGCAAAACCCCTGAACTCCACGACACTGCAAATTCGGAATTCTTCCCCCGCACTGTCCATAAGACATGCCGCCAGAACCACTACCAGAACCAGAACTCGCTGAACCAGAGGAACTCGAATTCTCCTTCTTATTTACTGTTTCCCCCAAGGTCGAAACCTTTGGCGATTCGACTGCTGCTGCGACCCCTGAGGAGAATAAAAAGATTGCGACACATCTTGCACAGGCTGATAGGTGCGTCCAGTAGTCGGCTGAATCGGAGCCTCAACATCCAACAAACTCTCCTCAATATCCACCGCTCGGTTCACTGCATCAATATAGGTCGCAGGGGATCCAGACAAAACCATCCGGTACAGATCAGACCTCAAGCCCTTCAGAAACTGCATCAATATAGGTCGCAGGGGATCCAGACAAAACCATCCGGTACAGATCAGACCTCAAGCCCTTCAGAAATTTTTTCCTCTTCGTCCTCTCCTGGTTGGCTACGTGTGGCACATAAACCAAATGTGCAGAAAACTGTTGGGCATACTCAGCCACTCGCATGCTACCTTGCTTCAAGTTATCAAACTCCAGCTCCCGGCTGTTATAAAAGGAATCCAGGGTATACTCCTGTCTAAACGCCTCACAGAAGCTCTCCCAGGTGATCACAGCCCCACTATCACGAAGGATACGAGAAGTACCTCTCCAACAGCACTGTGCATTGTCTCTCAGCTGCAACACCTCCAGCTTCAGTCTCTTCTCGGGAGCGTACTCCAGAGTATCGAACAAATCCTCCATCTGAGCTAACCAAGCCTCAGCTATCGCACCACCCTCGGCTACAGAAAACGCCGGAGGGTTCGTCCGCTGAAACCTAGCTAGGACCAACTCCATCTCGCCTATCTGTCTAGTAACGTTCTCAACCTGATGAACATCATCATCACTACCTTCCCTAGACTCCTCCTCTGTACGTCTAGTCGCCCTACCTCTTCCTCTCCTCGGCGGCATCTAAAAAAATCTAGAGGTAAGATCTCACAGCAGATATATCACATAGACAGATAAGAGATCACATAAGTCACAGAGTCAATCAAAATCAAATCAAAACTCTGTGCCTAGACTCGAGTTTGATCAAAGGAAATCGATCTTATCCCAGTTTAAGCTCTGATACCAAAAATGTCAGGCCCCGTGCTAATCACACAAGATTACAGAACAATTAAGCACATAATCACGAAAGCGTAAAATCGGGCTTAAAAATTTTTTAAATAATATGGTCCTGAACTCAAAACATACATTCAAAATATCAATACTCAAAATATGAGTTAACTCAAACTCATACAATACAGGTAACAACAAATATCAATCATCAACGATCCCCAAAATACATAATAACGCAGGGTATCCCCTGGTTTAATACATAATAAAAGTAAACTGGGACTCAAGGAAACGGGGATCGACCAGCTGGCGCTCCACTCTGTCCAACTTGGTTACCTGAAGATCCTGAAAATGGGTAACACAGACCCAAACAACACAAAAACAAGAAAACAAATACGAGGTCAAGCCTCAGTACGAAGAGCTATCAAAATAGCTAATCATGCAACATGCTATAATCGATGCCATGAAATGCATGAGGGCTATCAAGGGTCGGATAGCTAGACCAGTGAATCAACTGGCAAATCATCTCAATCGAGCCTCTATACCACACACAGTGTATCAACCGGGGAAATCATAGGTCCATGGTCTTCAGAGCCCGTCAGCCCATCACAGCTCAGTGGTATTCAGACACAACCAATCAGTCGATCACCACTACGATGATAGCGTTGAACTTTTCAGGCACGACACATCTGTCGGCCAGTCACAACGTGGCTCTGAATCAGGTCATCAATCAATCTGTCAATCAGGCTCAAGATGTATGCATGTATGCCAATTCAATATTCAATGCACAATGCATACAATTCAATATGTGAAAACATAATGTAAAACTCAATCAATTCACAAGCTATATCACGTAAATCACAGAAACATATCAGCAGATTTCTCAACATCAATCACAGCCATGTTCACGCTCAGAGATGCTAAATCTGCTCATTCGTACCTCCAACGGCTGATTTCTACCTCAACAGATATAACAAGGCACGACAATTCCAACCAGCGCCAACCAGCTTTCACCTGGCTCCCTCAACCACGGCAGAAGCTACCATGAATCTCAAATCTGCTAAGGAAACTCATACTTAGTTCATATCTAGCTCAAATCTGAACTTCAATACATAATTTACTAAGGCCAAGAACTCGAATCCGGTTCTACCTCTAACAAAGTACTAACAGCCATTACTAAGCCTAGAACAGTAGGAATTCCTTACCCAGAAGCTGAAACCAGCGGAAGAACTATCAAATTCCATTGTACAAAGAAACCATCAACTTCGTGATCCTCTCCAAGGTCGTTCTACAGCCTCAACTGGGTATCAATCAGAAGATAAACTCACAAAGAATTCAGCGCCACCATTATCACTCAAAACAACGGCGGAGAACGGCGGCAATCGACGGAAAAGAATTACGGTGAGCAGTAGCTATCGAGGGATTCGAAGATGGAGATAAGAAATATCAGGTTCAGAATAATTCTAAGTGTCGATCAACACATATCTATATATCTCTCAAATCCAACAGCTGCTGTTCTCAACTAATCAACAGACATCGAAACAGTAGGTATCTTACAACAGACACCAACGGTTGCTCACAACAGAAACCAGCTATTCCTCTCAACGAAACCAGCAGCAACCATCAGACGTTGTATTCTCAAAAGAACATCAAAACGACCCCACTACAACTAATCAAAACGACTCCGCAGCGCTACAACAGCTGACAACAGATTCCTTTCAAAACAACCAACAGCTGGTCACGCTAAACAACTTAACGACGTCGCAAGGGATACGTCACCATTGCTGCCAACAGCTGAACAAAAGCGTTACACTCAAAATGCTACGTTTCAACTTAACAAAACGACGTCGCCTCTCCAACAGCAGCTGGTTACTCAAACCATCGGCTGGTCACCAACTAAATCAAGTTCCTCGCAACGCAACAGCTGATAGCGCTACAATCAGTAGTCAACACTAAAAGGTTGACCAACACGTGTCACATTCTCGTTAATCCTCGCACCCGCACCTCAGCTGCCAGCAGATTCCTCTTCAAGCGCTACTGCTGGTTTAGCGAAACGACAATGTATCATCACTCGCTACAGTACCGTTGACTTGCATTGACGTCTGAAATGCGCTACGTCTGATTTTCACAAAACGATGGCGTATTACTCCCGTGCCATCAACGACTGATCAGACTTCATCAACTAGCGCTACAGCTGAACACTAACGCCTGAATTCCTACTGGAATTAGATTTCTCTCGCAAAACCCTCAAAATCCACGCGACTAATCCCAAATCAAATCGATTAATCACTAATCTAAAATCTGATTCCTCACAGGTTCATACGCCCTACATTTTCACCATGGGGCGTTCCAGTTTTGTTTGTGAAGAAGAAGGATGGCAGCATGAGATTGTGTATTTATTACGGGAGCTGAACAGAGTTACAGTGAAGAATAAGTACCCACTCCTGAGTATTGAGGATTTGTTTGACCAGTTGCAGGGAGCTTCGATTTTCTCGAAGATTGATTTGCGGTTTGGCTACCATCAGTTGAGGGTTAGAGAGGAGGACGTGTCCATGACTGCATTTCGGACACGTTACGAGCACTATGAGTTCTTGGTGATGCCTTTTCGCCTGAAGAATGCCCCAGCGATCTTCATGAATTTGATGAACAGGGTCTTCTGATAGTACTTAGACCAGTTCATCATTGTTTTCATCAACGACATCCTGGTGTATTCGAGGAGCTTGGAGGAGCATAGACAGCACTTGCATACAACCTTGCAGACGTTGAGGGAGCACATATTTTATGCCAAATTCAGAAGTGCGAGTTTTGGCTGGAGCAGGTGGCATTGTTGGGTCATATTGTGTCGAGAGATGGGATTTCAGTCGACCCATCAAAGGTGGAGGTAGTGCAGAACTGGGGGATTCCAAAGAGTGCAACAGAGATTCGTAGTTTATTGAGGTTAGCAGGATACTATCGCAAGTTTATCAAGAGCTTCTTTTCGATTTCAGTGCCCTTGACAGCCCTGACCAAGATGAATGCGAAGTATTAGTGGAGTCGCGAGTGCCAGAGGAGCTTTGATCACATGAAGGAGGCCCACACTTCAGCGCCAGTGTTAGCAATTCTGGTGGATCATGAGGATTTTGTAGTGTACACAGATGCTTCCCTGAGAGATTTGGGTGCTATTTTATGCAGGGAGGCAAGTTTATCGCATATGCGTCAAGACAGCTGAAGAGTTATGAGCAGAAATATCCGACGCACGATCTGGATCTTGCAGCATTAGTGTTCGCTCTGAAGATTTGGAGACACTACTTGTACGGAGAAAAGTGTCAAATGTTCACCGACCACAAGAGCCTCAAGTACTTCTTCACCCAGAAGGAGCTGAACATGAGGCAGCGCTGATGACAAGAGTTGGTGAAGGACTATGACTGTGACATTAGCTACCATCAGAGAAAGCTAATGTGGTGGCTGATGCTTTGAGCCGGAGACTGCAGTAGTGGCATGTTTTTTCAGTCGAGAGGACACTATAGACTGAGATACATAGGTTGGACTGGTGTTCTATTCAGGAGGCTGTGCACCAAGTTTTGCAGCTCTCACAGTTCAGCCGACTCTTCGAGAGTGGATTAGAGATGGGCAGGCCTCTGATGAGCAGTTACAGTAGTGGATACAACGAGATGAGGCCAGAGGGCGAGGTCTGTATATAGTTGAGGATGGGATCGAACGTTTCAGAGGCCGTATGTGGGTGCCGAGTACTGGACAGCTGAGAGCTGAGATCGTAGTAGAGGCGCATGCATCGACGTACTCCATCCACCCAAGTAGTACGAATATGTACAGAGATTTGCAGACACTGTATTGGTGGCCGGGGATGAAGACGGATATTGGGAGATTGGTATCCGAGTGCTTGACCTATCTGCAGGTCAAGGCAGAGTATCAGCGACCGGCAGGGTTGCTACAGCCACTCCCTATTCCCGAGTGGAAGTGGGAGAATTTACGATGGACTTTGTGGTTGGATTGCCCAGGAGTTCCAGAGGATACACGGCGATATGGGTGATTGTGGAAAGACTCACCAAGTCAGCGCATTTCTTACCGGTGAAGACTAATTTCACCCTGACGTAGTACACAGAGCTTAACATCATAGAGATTGTCAGGCTGCATGGCATACCAGTCTCTATAGTGTCAGACATAGACACCAGATTTACATATGCATTTTGGAGGAGTTTACGTGCCATCTTGGGGACTAGGTTGTCGTTAAGCATGACATTTCACCCACAGACATATGGTCAGTCGGAGAGGGTCATCCAGATTCTGGAGGATTTTCTGAGAGCTTGTGTGATAAATTTCCAAGGTACGTGGGACTCGAGATTGCCTCTGGTAGAGTAAACGTACAACTGTTGGGGATCCGGATCCGCCCCCGGCGAGGCAGCGGAAGAACAAAAGAATAGAGGCCGAGAGATGATCAATATGAAAAAACAACAATTCAATAATCGTCATACATAGGGCGTTCAAAACGAATACCTTGCTGGCACTTGTGCCTGGCTCCAACCGGAATTACAAGAACCCGGCTCTTCTCGGTAGATTGCGGTAGATAATCGCCAATCCGGTCCACGACCAGAACCGAGACTCCTTCATCAGGCTGCACTAGAAGCACTGACGAATTCTGCACGAACGGATTCTCCTCGTAGAATCGTCCAGAAACAAATTTCCGGCGAAGATCGGCGGCGGCGGCGCGTGGGCGGCGGCGGCGGCGGCGTGAGTTGAGAGGAGGGGAGGGCGGGTAACACACTTAGGGTTAGGGTTATGATGTAGTTTTGAGAGTTAATTTATTATGAAGTCTCTCAAGTCTAATTAAATAAACTAACAATGGACTTGGACCGGCCCATCGGGCTCGGGTCCAAATGACGATATTCATTGCTGCGACTTCATCGTAACTCCGATCGCCGATCATATCGGACCGATCGACTCAGTTTCCAAAACAGAATGTTATGATGTGAAAAACAATTTTTCAGATCATCCAACCCTAACTTGCAAAATGACCGTTTTGCCCCTCAACAGCGGGAAACCCCGGTTTGACCCCTGTTGACTTTTAGGAAGTCGCACTTCCCGAAATCCTCTTCTCGTGCTCAACACATTGAGCTGAGTATCCGTGCGGGAATCTCGAATCTAGTACTTGTGTGACCCTCGATGGTTCAGGGATACAGCTAGCCGTGGGCCCACAACCATTGTGGCTCCGGAATCACAATTCCGGACCTGCCCAACGGATCATGGTAAAGCGTCTAGCAACATCGCCCCATGATCCCCTAGGTATCACTGATAGTGCCTGCAAGAACCAGTCGATCATGGTTAGCGTACAGTACGGTCCTTTCAATCCATATATCCCGATCAGATCAACGACCATTGGTAAATCGAGATTCGCTATAGATCCGA
>KQ991052.1:65376-75993 GCA_001598015.1 Dorcoceras hygrometricum | reverse complement strand
GCCTATCATGTAGAGTCTCAATGAAGTTTCGAGTCGTGAGGACTAATCAGTACAACCAAGACCTTGGACTTATCCACTCGACAAATGATAACCACTTGGAAAGTCCGAACGAGGGTAGTTCGATAGATCACCAGGTCACTATCTATCTTCATGCTCAGAACATCACAATGTTCCCTACCAATGAAACATGGTACTTCGCATAGCAGATACTAGTCTCGAACTCGGGCGGCCTTATCCTCATTTTGACGGCCCAATCGACTAGGAACATGTTTAGAATACACAGCGACTATTAGATGTGTTTCATGATAGCCGTCATACCCACTATCACATCTAACATACGCTTTAGTGCATTCTAGGTCTTTACTCAACGCAATTGTAAATCATTACACACATAATGAAAGTAAAGAACGCCATATAAGTAAATGCGAATATCATATATAAAGATTGTTTGTACAAGAGTCTATAAAACCCACACGCCACAAGTTGGCTAGTTGGGCATCTACTCTAACAACAACAACAGCTTTCAGGCATCGATTGACATGGCTCCGTATGAGGCTCTGTATGGGAGGAGATGTCGATCTCCCATGCACTGGGATGAGGTTGAAGAGAGAGTGTTGACTGGATCATAGTTAGTGTAGCAGACAGCGTATATAGTGACAAGGATTCGGGATCGGATGAGGACAGCCCAAAGTCGTCAGAAGAGTTAAGCGGATCAGAGACGACGAGATCCGGAGTTAGCTGTTGGGGATCATGTGTTTGTGAGGATATCGCCCATGAAGGGCGTGATGCGCTTTGGCCGGAGGGGCAAGCTCAGCCCGAGGTTTATTGGGCCACTCGAGATTTTGGAGAGGGTTGGTACTTTGGCATATCGAGTAGCATTAGCACCCAGTCTGTCAGTGGTCCATAACGTATTCCACATCTTGATCCTGCGGAAGTATGTTCCAAATCCGTCACATGTATTGGATTTTGAGCCGCTCCAGTTAATGCCAGACTTATCTTTCGAGGAACGACCAGTGCAGATTTGGCTCAAGAGCAGCGTACACTTAGAGCACGGAGTAATTAGATGGTCAAAGTCCGATGGTAGAATCACCAATAGGATGAGGTTACCTGGGAGACTGAGGCCGATATGCGGACGCGCTACCCTGAGATTTTTGGTACGTACTTAATTTTGGGGACGGAATTCCTTTAAGGAGGGGGGAGAGTTGTAATGCCTAAAAATTTCTAAATAAGTAGAAATTGGGGTTTTATGATTATTTTGAGGGGAGCCCGTTTTTCGCCTATACCGGCTGTTTTATTGGACTTTGATGTATTTTTAAAATTTGGGAGGCCTTTAATTACGAAGATTTTAAAGCCATGTTTAAAGTTTAATTTAATATTTCAACTTAGTGGAGGGTAAGCTTGTAAAATTCCCTTTTATTCTCTTAATTAAACATGAGTGGTCCTATTTATCACGCTCATTCTTTCAAACACAAAATTTTGGGAACCTAACCTCCATTACACTCCTTAGAGCCGTCCCCTCCTTCCTCAAGCAACCCCATCTAAAATTCAAGATTTTTGGTGATTCCAAGGCGGTCTAGTCCCGATGTCGCGTCCTACACGTTGGTAACTCACAGGTCTTCCCTTTCTCCAAGACAGGCATGTGATATCGATTCCTTTTCTCACCATTTACACCATATGTAGGGGCCGAAAATAACTTAGTAGCGCTGCTGGTAAAGATTAATTAAAATTTTGCGCCGCTAATCAAAGGATGAGGTGCAATACCTCTTATTCTTGAACACTTAAAAGCTAGAGCACCGGAGACAGATCTGGTATGTTAATAAAACATGCGGAAAACATCAGAACTGAATCCTATATTTTAAAACAACTCAAACAGATTTATGTTGTACATAAATCTGTTCAACTTTGCAAGTGTGCTAACTGTGTATGCATTATGCGTGAATGCTGAATATAAATGCAAGTGCTGAAAGCTTAAAGAATACAATACTCCAAGATTTGTTTCTGGAAGTTCGGACCTCAATGTCCTACGTCTCCCCTTCTTCCACCTCGGAATGATCCACTAGAAGATTTGATCTATACAACGCCTACAGACCCAATCCCGCAACCAGCAGCTGCGAGAACTCCTAGACTCTACTAGCCCACGGCTGTTCACTCAGAACTTGTTTAACGTCTCTGTTCAAAGACTACATACACAGAGTTTTACGTCATCGTGCTTGGACGGGAACTGAATGGGTTTAAGATTCATTCACTAATGACTATGAATGAATCTCTGTGTGTGTGAGATTTACAGTGTAAGCACAACGTAAACAGTTAATCTCACACACTGGGAAATGCTCCTAAACAAGCTGATTGAAACTCAGCAGTAGACACTCGTTATGCTCTCCTCTCTAATGGTGTTCTACTGCTTCTTCTCCAATTATCTTCCCACTGTTTGTGCACTCTCTGCCACATCGTCACTCATCTTCTTTCTTCTTCCTCCTTTAAATAGCCTCTGTTCAAATTAAATCCGTTGGACACAAAATTCTTCCCGTTCAAATGTGTTCTTGAAAGTACCGACAGGGATCGTCCTTTGTGTCCTTTCTTTTGCAGGCTTCTTTGTCGTGTTCTGTATTTATGCAGCAGCTGAATGTTTGTTAACACTACTTTCAACAGCTGAATGTCTATTGCAACGTTCACTGTTACGATAACTGTTGTCAGCAAGCGTTCTTTGCACTGTTTCAATATCTGTTGACAGTTTCTTATATAGTCTTCAACTCCTTGCTGTCGATAGCTTTTGCTCCATTCCTCGACACACAAACTGTTGACAGCTCGATACACAAACTGCTGATCACTGTAACTTCCTTCTGAATGTGATGACGACACTGCTGATGTTATCATTGCTGAATCCAGTTCTTGCGCTTTTCTACTCAACTGCTGATAGCTTTGGCTCAACTGCTGATTGCTAACATCATCTTTGCTGCTCATAGCTTCCTCCAGCATATATGATGACGTCATGGTTGCTGAATCTCGATATCTTTCAATCAGCAATGCTGACTTCATCTTTGTTGCTCGCAGCTTCTTTCAACTGATTGCTGACGTCATCATTGCTGATACCAGCTCTTGTTAGCGCTCCACTGTTCATCTTCTTCTTCGATTCTTTCTCCAGTCTTTAGCAAATATCACAGCTACTGATCTAAATTGGCCTCCGCCTGATTACGAACAACTGACTCAACTTTGGAAGTCTTCATTGCTAATCCAGCTGTCGTTTACAATGATGAATCAAACCAGCTGCTGATCTTTTTCTTGTGAACCATCGACTGGACAAATTCAGCTTCGCGACATCTTTCTTCAATAGCTAGAATCTGTACACAAAGTAGAATTGTTAGAAACACAATAACAAGTTTTGTGTAATTCAAAACTTAATCAGGATCTGTTTATATAGATCCATCAATCTCTCCCTTTTTGATTTACACAAAACCTTAAATAATCAATGCATGTTCTAACAATTATCTCCCTTTTTGTGGGAATCAAAAAGAGATCGAAAACAGGTTTTCCCAAAATTTAAATCAAAAACTCTGGCTAAACTGTCACAACAAAAACAATGTGACAGTAGGAGTTTTAAATTTGAAAAACAAAAACAGCTTTGGGGAAGAACCGAATGTAAGAGCTATATGATTTTGAAACTGGAACTGATACATAGCTCAAATTAACAAAGACAACGACGCCACTCTCCCTGTCTTTTATAACATAAGCTCAAAACATTTTAAAAACAAAGATTTTAAGCATCAGCTGGAATCAGCAAAGCATAAAGTTTGAAAAGCTATCAGAGCATACACAAATTATTTCAAATAAACATGTGCTACTGAGTCACTCATAAATGAAGAACCAGACAGAGAATGTAACAAATAAAAGCTCAGATTTTCATTCTTCTATTTTGTTCCATGTGCTTGTCACCGAGCCTCGCTCTAGATGATCTTACAGCACAACAAAGATAGAATCTTGGCATCCGCACGGAACTCGCGCATTCCGTGACAGTTCATCAAGAGAAAACCAGTTATATATTAAAACAAATCATTTTGCATCTAGCCTTCAAAAAATATGCTACTCAAAAACAGTTAAAACATTAAAAATATAGCACATGAGTTTTAAAATGAGTGCTCGTTCAAGAACAACCTGCTCTGATACCAATTGTTGGGACCGAAAATCACTTAGCAGCGCTGCTGGTAAAGATTAATTAAAATTTTGCACCGCTAATCAAAGGATGAGGTGCAATACCTCTTCTTCTTGAACACTTAAAAGCTAGAGCACCGGAGATAGATCTGGTATGTTAATAAAACATGCGGAAAACACCATAACTGAATCCTATATTTTAAAACAACTCAAACAGATTTATGTTGTACATAAATCTTTTCAACTGTGCAAGTGTGCTAATTGTGTATGCATTATGCTTGAATGCTGAATATAAATGCAAGTGCTGAAAGCTTAAAAAATACAATACTCCAAGATTTGTTTCTGGAAGTTCGGACCTCAATGTCCTACGTCTCCCCTTCTTCCACCTCGGAAGGATCCACTAGAATATTTGATCTATACAACGCGTACAGACCCAATCCCACAACCAGCAGCTACGAGAACTCCTAGACTCTATCAGCCCACGGCTGTTCACTCAGAACTTGTTTAACGTCTCTGTTCAAAGACTACATACACAGGGTTTTACGTCATCGTGCTTGGACGGGAACTGATTGAAATGGGTTTGAGATTCATTCACTAATGACTGTGAATGAATCTCTGTGTGTGTGAGATTTACAGTGTAAGCACAACTCTCGTAAACAATTAATCTCACACACTGGGAAATGCTCCTAAAAGAGCTGATTGAAACTCAGCAGTAGACACTCGTTATGCTCTCCTCTCTAATGGTGGTCTACTGCTTCGTCTCCAATTATCTTCCCACTGTTTGTGCACTCTCTGCCACATCGTCACTCATCTTCTTTCTTCTTCCTCCTTTAAATAGCCTCTGTTCAAATTAAATCCGTTGGACACAAAATTCTTCCCGTTCAAATGTGTTCTTGAAAGTACCGGCAGGGATTGTCCTTTGTGTCCTTTCTTTTGCAGGCTTCTTTTTCGTGTTCTGTATTTATGCAGCAGCTGAATGTTTGTTAACACTACTGTCAACAGCTGAATGTCTATTGCAACGTTCACTGTTACGATAACTGTTGTCAGCAAGCGTTCTTTGCACTGTTTCAATATCTGTTGACAGTTTCTTATATATTCTTCAACTCCTTGCTGTCGATAGATTTTGCTCCATTCCTCGATACACAAACTGTTGACAGCTCGATACACAAACTGCTGATCACTGTAACTTCCTGCTGAATGTGATGATGACACTGCTGACGTTATCATTGCTGAATCCAGTTCTTGCGCTTCTCTACTCAACTGCTGATAGCTTTGGCTCAACTGCTGATTGTTGACGTCATCTCTGCTGCTCATAGCTTCCTCCAGCATATATGATGACGTCATGGTTGCTGAATCTCGATATCTTTCAATCAGCAATGCTGACGTCATCTTTGCTACTCGCAGCTTCTTTCAACTGATTGCTTCGTCATCATTGCTGATACCAGCTCTTGTTAGCGCTCCACTGTTCATCTTCTTCTTCGATTCTTTCTCCAGTATTTAGCAAATATCACAGCTACTGATCTAAATTTGCCTCCGCCTGATTACGAACAACTGACTCAACTTTGGACATCTCCATTGCTAATCCAGCTGTCGTTTACAATGATGAATCAAACCAGCTGCTGATCTTTTTCTTGTGAACCATCGACTGGACAAATTCAGCTTCGCGACATCTTTCTTCGATAGCTAGAATCTGTACACTAAGTAGAATTGTTAGAAACACAATAACAGGTTTTGTGTAATTCAAAACTTAATCAGGATCTGTTTACACAGATCCATCAATCTCTCCCTTTTTGATTTACACAAAACCTTAAATAATCAATGCATGTTCTAACAATTCTCTCCCTTTTTGTGGGAATCAAAAAGAGATCAAAAACAGGTTTTCCCAAAATTTAAATCAAAAACTCTCCCTACACCGTCACAACAAAAACAATGTGACATCAGGAGTTTTAAATTTGAAAAACAAAAACAGCTTTGGGGAAGAACCGAATGTAAGAGCTAAATGATTTTGAAACTGGAACTGATGCATAGCTCAAATTAACAAAGACAACGACGCCACTCTCCCTGTCTTTTATAACATAAGCTCAAAACATTTTAAAAACAATGATTTTAAGCATCAGCTGAAATCCGCAAAGCATAAAGTTTGAAAAGCTATCAGAGCAAACACAAATTGTTTCAAATAAACATGTGCTACTGAGTCACTCATAAATGAAGAACCAGACAGAGAATGTAACAAATAAAATCTCAGATTTCATTCTTCTATTTTGTTCCATGTGCTTGTCACCGAGCCTTGCTCCAGATGATCTTACAGCACAACGAAGATAGAATCTTGGCATCCGCACGAAACTCGCGCATTTCGTGACAGTTCATCAAGAGAAAACCAGTTCTATATTAAAACAAATCATTTTGCATCTAGCCTTCAAAAAATAAGCTTCTCAAAAACAGTTAAAAATTTAAAAACATAGCACATGAGTTTTAAAATGAGTGCTCGTTCAAGAACAACCTGCTCTTATAACAATTGTTGGGACCGAAAATCACTTAGCAGCGCTGCTGGTAAAGATTAATTAAAATTTTGCGCCGCTAATCAAAGGATGAGGTGCAATACCTCTTGTTCTTGAACATTTAAAAGCTAGAGTACCGGAGAGATCTGGTATGTTAATAAAACATGCGGAAAACACCAGAACTGAATCCTATATTTTAAAACAACTCAAACAGATTTATGTTGTACATAAATCGGTTCAACTGTGCAAGTGTGCTAACTGTGTATGCATTATGCGTGAATGCTGAATATAAATGCAAGTGCTGAAAGCTTAAAGAATACAATACTCCAAGATTTGTTTCTGGAAGTTCGGACCTCAATGTCCTACGTCTCCCCTTCTTCCACGTCGGAAGGATCCACTAGAAGATTTGATCTATACAACGCGTACAGACCCAATCCCGCAACCAGCAGCTGCGAGAACTCCTAGACTCTACCAGCCCACGGCTGTTCACTCAGAACTTGTTTAACGTCTCTGTTCAAAGACTACATACACAGAGTTTTACGTCATCGTGCTTGGACGGGAACTGATTGAAATGGGTTTGAGATTCATTCACTAATGACTGTGAATGAATCTCTGTGTGTGTGAGATTTACAGTGTAAGCACAACTCTCGTAAACAATTAATCTCACACACTGGGAAATGCTCCTAAACGAGCTGATTGATACTCAGCAGTAGACACTCGTTATGCTCACCTCTCTAATGGCGGTCTACTTCTTCGTCTCCAATTATCTTCCCACTGTTTGTGCACTCTCTGCCACATCGTCACTCATCTTCTTTCTTCTTCCTCCTTTAAATAGCCTCTGTTCAAAAGATATAGCCGTTAGATAAATTCCAATTCTTTTCTGCGCTTGTTACGGCTAACTTGTCTTCTTCCCAAATTGGTGCAACCATCCTCTGTATATTGTACTATTTCCCAGAATAGTACAAATATTGTTCCCTTGATTTAAGGCATTTTGCAAATGAGAAATATCGATTTTTGGTGAAGTCAACGCTGGTCAAAGTTACTGTAGCTCGTGCTGGTGAATTTTTGTAACAGCAGCGATGTCGTCAGCGTGACGTATGAAGGTCTGCTGGTTTTAGTTAGAGTTGAAGTTGCTGCTGGTAGATTTTGCGTTTAGCGCGAGATTGAACGAGGAAGTGACGCGTGTTAGTCAACATTTTGGAGTGTTGACTATTGATTCAGCAGATGGCTATTGGAATCAGCAGATGTGATGACGTAGGCGTGGCGTAATACTTGCTGCTGGTAGTATTTGCGTTGGGTTGGTTGCTGCTGATCAGCAGACGCGCTTGTGCGAGAGCGTTGAAGCGGCGTCGTTTGAATAAGTGGAAACCCTGCGTTTTGAGTTTTTCATTTAAGAGATCAGCTGCTGGTAGCAAGGCTTGCGTAGCTAAAGTGACGTCGTTTGGATTAGTAGATGCGTCGTCGTTTTGTGTTATTTCTCGCAACCAGCAGATAGATTGTATTAGAGAGAGAGCTGTCAGCAGCTCTTAGTTGCTTTGGCTTGCGAGAGCTGTTGTCTGCTGATGGTTGCTACGGCATCGTTAAGATAAGTTGGAACGGTGTCGTTTTGTAGCGTTTTCTTGAGATTATTGTTTAGTCGTTGCTGCTGATTTTACGAAAAGAAAAGAGAAGATTGCTGCTGATAGACTCCTGCTGTTTTCTTCGATAGATCTTGGTGTATCAGCAGGCGAGAATTGAAGAGGTATTTATAGAAGTGTTGATCAACACTTAGAAATATTTTGAACCAGCCATATCTTATCTCTTCTTCCCCAAACCCTCGTCGAGCTACTGTTCACCGAGGCTTTTTTTTTCCCTAGATTTCCTTCGCATCCAGCCTCTGTTTTTGGAGATCTTAGTGGCGTTGGATCCCCCTTGCTTAGCTCTTTAGTTTGCTACCCTTTTGAGACGTTATAATGGCGCTGGAAGTGGTAACGCGTAGCTGCTGGAGTTCGAAGCTTTTGAGATAAGCCTGTGCGTGCGTTCTGCTGCTAGCGTGAGCTTTTGGGTGAGCAATTCATGTAGTTTGAGCTCGGTTTTTAGTAGTTAATGCCTACGTGAAAGTGTAGGAATTGAATTATACTTCTGGTCGTAGGATTAGCGTTTTGGGCAGTTGAATTGA
The DNA here is from genome assembly GCA_001598015.1 of Dorcoceras hygrometricum. Classification (NCBI taxonomy): domain Eukaryota; kingdom Viridiplantae; phylum Streptophyta; class Magnoliopsida; order Lamiales; family Gesneriaceae; genus Dorcoceras; species Dorcoceras hygrometricum. The sequence goes on along the minus strand of KQ991052.1, from coordinate 67,191 downwards.
GCTAAGTTATTAGCTATGCTGTAACAGATTTGAGCTTCCAGGAAGTTCCTGCTGCGTGATTTGAGCCAGGAGAATCTGTTAGGTAAATTGAGGAATCGAGGTACGAATTGAGCAGCTCTTAGCAGCTTTAGACGTGAACATGCTGTGATTGATGTTGTGAATCTTGCGGATGTGAATTTCGTGAATCAGTATGTTGAATGCTTGAGTTACATTCTGTTTTACGTATTGTGCATTGTATGCATTGAGCATGGATATTGATTGGCATCATGCATACATCTTGAGCCTGTATTCCAGATTGTTTTGATTACCTGATTGGGTGCCACGTTGTGACTGGTCGACTGTTGAGTCGTACCCGAAGAGGTCCAACGCTATCGTCGGAGCGGTGACTACCGGATACGAGTGTCTACCGCCGAGCTGTGATGGGCTGACGGGCCCCGATGATCACGGACCGATGATTTCCCGGTTGATAGACCGTGGTATAGAGGCTGATTTGAGTCGCCAGTTGATAGACTGGTCTAGCTATCCGATTCTTGATAGCCCTCATGCATTCATAGCATTGATTTATAGCATGTTGCATGTTTACCTGCTTTGATAGCTCTTCGTACTGAGGCTTGACCTCGTATTTGTTTCCTGCTTTTTCTTGCTGGGTCTGCGTGCCCATTTGCAGGAGCTTTAGGTAACCAAGCTGGGTAGAGTGGAAGTTCAGCTGGTCGATCCCCTCATCCCTGAGTCCCAGTTATTTATGATATGTATTGAACCGGGGGATGCCCCGTGTTTTATTGTATTTGGGGATCTATATTTTGAGTTGAATTATGCGGTTACTTGCTGTATGAGTTTGACTTAACTCATATTTTGAGTATTGAATATTTTGAATGTATGATTTGAAGTTCAGGCCCATTGTATTTCGAAAAATTTTTAAGCTTCCGTGATTATGCGTTTTTTTTTTATGTGTTAATTGTTAGTAATTAGCACGGGGCCTGACATTTTTGGTATCAGAGCTTAAACTGGGATAAGCTCGATTTCTTTTGATCAACTCGAGTCTAGGCACAGAGTTTTGATTTGATTTGGATTGCCTCTGTGACTTATGTGATCTATTATCTACCTTGCTATATTATCTGCTGTGAGATCTTACCTCTAGGCTTGATTAGATGCCGCCGAGACGTGGAGGAGATAGGAGAACTAGACGTTCTGAGGAGGAGTCTAGAGCAGGTAGTGATGATGACGCCCAGGTTGAGGACGTCACTAGGCAGATAGGAGGTATGGAGTTAGTCTTAGCCCGATTCCAGTGGACGAACCCACCGACGTTGGCCGGTACTGAGGGTGGCTCTAGGGCTGAGGCGTGACTTGTTCAGATGGAGGAGCTATTTGATACCCTGGAGTATGCTCCAGAAAAGAGACTGAAGTTGGCAGTGCTGCAGCTGCGAGATGATGCTCAGCGCTGGTGGAGGAGTACTTCGAGGATGCTTCGAGACAGTGGGACGATGCTCACTTGGGATGTTTTCTGCGAGGCCTTTCGACGCGAATACACCCCAGAGTCCTACTGCGCTAGTCGGGAACGTGAGTTTGATAACCTGAAGCAAGGTGATTTGCGTGTGGCCGAGTATGCGAGGCGGTTTTCTGCGCTTCTAGTGTACATGCCAGCTGTGGCGAACCAGGAACGAACGAAGAGGAACAAATTTCTGAAGGGCTTGAGACTTGACCTGTATCGGATGGTGCTGTCTGGGTCTCCGGCGACGTTCATGGATGCTGTGAACAATGCAGTGGATATTGAGGAGAGTTTGATGGACCCTGAGGCTCCAGTGCATCAGACGACCG
>KQ991052.1:8790-45236 GCA_001598015.1 Dorcoceras hygrometricum | reverse complement strand
AAAGGTATGTTCTATATTGAAATAAATATGTCTCTTAGTTCGACTTCTTGGGTACTTGATACCGGATGTGGATCTCATATCTGCAATGATTTGCAGGTGATGACAAGAAGCCGACGTCTTAGAGAGGGTGAGACCCACTTGAGGCTGGGCAATGGAGCAAGAGTTACTGCAGTAGCTATAGGAGCTGTTTATTTATTTCTGTCGTCAAATTTTAAGTTGTTGTTGAAGGATGTTTTATTTGTTCCCGAATTAATAAAGAACATTATTTCTGTTTCTATGCTTGATAGTGATGGATATTCTTGTGTTTTTGCTAATTCGATTTGCAATATATACAAGAATGAATGTTTGATTGGTATTTGGGAACGCGAAAACGATCTATACACCTTAAAATTAAAACCAGTTCCAACTCGCGATGTGGAAACACATACAACAACAATTAAAAACACGATAGCTTGAACCCAGAACAACTTTGACACGCTAGGCTAGGTCATATTTCTCTAAGAAGGATGAACAAGTTAGTTAGGAGTGACATGTTTGATTTGTCAGACATTAACTCCCTACTGACTTGTGAGTCTTGTCTCAAGGGAAAGATGACTAAACAACCCTTCAAGGGAAAGCCTGAACGTGCTCAAGACCTGTTGGATTTGATCCATACTGATGTGTGTGGTCCACTTAGCATTGGTACTAAGTACGGTCACACATACTTCATCACCTTTACCCATAATTACTCTAAGTATGGGTACTTGTACTTAATGAAGCACAAGTCTGAATCCTTTGAAAGGTTCAAAGAATTCAAAGCTGAAGTAGAAAATAAGTTAGGGAAAAATATTAAAGCACTTCGATCCAATCGAGGTGGTGAATACTTGAGTGCTGAATTTCAAGACTATCTGAAAGAGAATGGGATTCTCTCGCAGTGGACCCCTCCGGCCACACCACAGCTAAATGGTGTAGCGGAGCGTCGTAATCGAACCTTTATGGACATGGTTCGGTCTATGATGAGCTTCATTGAGCTTCCTACCTCGTTTTGGGGCTATGCGCTCGAAACGGCGGTAATGTTGTTGAACAATGTCCACACCAAGGCAGTGGATAAGACTCCATATGAGATATGGATGGGCAAACCACCCAAATACTCATACATGAGGATTTGGGGATGTCTTGCTTACGTGAAGCATACAGTGGGAGATAAGCTGGATACTAGATCCATCTTATGCTACTTCATTGGGTATCCAAAGAATTCTATTGGATACTACTTCTACTATCCAAACGAAACAAAAGTGTTTGTTTCTAGGAATGCCACCTTTATGGAAAGGGAATTTCTACTTGATAGAAAGGGCAAGATAGTAGATCTTGAAGAGGTTCGAGAACCAACTGAAGTACCAAGTGAATCTCCTGCGCCTCCAGAGCCGGTACCAGAAATTATCGCACCTAGGAGATCCGAAAGGGTTCCTAGGGCTCTTGAAAGATATGGTTTCCTTCTTGAAAATGATCAGGGTGATCAAGTTGTTGGATGTGATCCAAGGAATTTCAAGGAGGCTGTTTCCGATACTAATTCTAATTTATGGCTTGAAGCAATGCAGTCTGAGATTGACTCAATGCATGCGAACCAAGTTTGGACTCTCACTAATCCTCCCGAAGGAATTGTTCCTATCGGGTGTAAGTGGATATACAAGAGAAAACTTGGGCCTGATGCTAAGGTACTAACCTACAAGGCACGGCTGATCGTGAAAGGTTACACTCAAAGGCAAGGTGTTGACTATGATGAAACCTTCTCACCAGTCGCAATGTTCAAGTCAATTAGAATCTTCATGGTACGACTATAAGATATGGCAAATGGATGTGAAAACTGCGTTCCTTAATGGAAACATTAAGGAAGAGATATATATAACGCAGCCTAAGGGTTTCACATCTGTAGGAAGTGAGCATAAGGTATGCAAACTTCAGAGATCGATCTACGGTCTCAAACAAGCATCGAGGAGTTGGAACATGAGATTCGATGAAACAATTAAGGAATTTGGTTTCATCAAGAATCCCGAGGAACCATGTGTATATAAGAAGGTAATTAAAAGCGATGTGACATTCCTTGTACTTTATGTTGATGACATTCTAGTCATAGGAAATGATGTAGGAATGCTGCAGTCAACTAAAGTATGGTTGTCTAGTAGATTCTCGATGAAGGACATGGGTGAAGCATCCTATTCTTGGAATACAGATCTATCGGGATAGATCAAAACGGATGCTCGGACTCACCCAAGCCACCTACATAGATACCATACTTAAGAGGTTCTCTATGGAAGAGTCCAAGAGAGGACACCTACCTATGAGCCACGGGGTCACTCTATCTAAGTCTATGTGTCCGAAAAATGATGAGGAGATAGAGAGTATGACACGTGTGCCATATGCCTTGACAATAGGTAGTATTATGTATGGCATGATCTCAACTAGACCGGATGTCGCATATGCTCTGAGTGTCACGAGCCGCTACCAGGCCAAACCCGGCCAATTGCATTGGAAGGCTGTGAAGGATATTTTTAAGTACTTGCGAATGACTAAGAATATGTTCATGGTCTATGGGGGTGGTGAACTGAGATTGGAAGGCTATACTGAGTCTAGATTCCAATGTGACGTGGATGATTCGAAGTCAACCTCTGGATTTGTATTCATGTTCAATGGTGGTGCTGTCTCTTGGAAGAGTTCCAAGCAAGACACCATCACGGATTCAACCACTGAGGCTGAGTACATCGCAGCATCAGCTGCTGCTAAGGAGGCGGTTTGGATAAGGAATTTCGTCCAAGAGTTGGGCGTCATTCCTGATGGAGTTGGTCCAGTCCCGGTGTACTGCGACAACACGGGTGCTGTTGCGCAAGCAAAGGAGCCTAAGTCTCACCAAAGATCCAAACATATACTGAGGAAATACCACATAATCCGGGATATTGTGGCTAGAGGTGACATAGCAGTTGAGAGAGTCGCCTCTGCAGACAACATTGCTGATCCACTTACGAAGCCCTTGCCAGGACCGTTGTAAAATATAACGAAACAATGGGACTGCGTTTGATGAGTAGTTGGCTACAGGGCAAGTGGGAGATTGTTAGAGTAGATGCCCAACTAGCCAACTTGTGGCGTGTGGGTTTTTATTGACTCTTGTGTACAACAATCTTTATATATGATATTCGCTTTTCTTTATGGCATCCTTTATTTTCATTATGATTATAATGTTAACAATTGTGTTGGATAGAGACCTAGAATGCACCATAGTGTATTATGTGATAGTGGATATGATGGCTATCATGAAACACATCTAATAGTCACTGTGCATTCTGAACTCGTTCCTAGTCGATTGGGCCGTCAAAATGAGGATAAGGCATCCCGAGCTTGAGACTAGCATCTGCGATGTGAAGTATCATGTTTCATTGGTAGGGAACATTGTGATGTTCTGAGCATGCAGATGGATAGTGACGTGGTGATCTATCGAACTACCCTCGTTCGGACTTTCCAAGTGGTTACCATTTGTCGAGTGGATAAGTCCGAGGTCTTGGTTGTACTGATTAGTCATCACTACTCAAAACGCCATTGAGACTCTACATGATAGGCGCCTCACTTTGACCCGTTTGCCGACTCACTTGGGGTCATTAGACGGTGGGATTGGGTGAGGTCCTGATGCATGTAGGATTCAATGCTTCGTTGTCGAGGATTCACCGCTCGCTCTCATGCGTGGATATCCTATGCTATCTGAGGGGATAATAGTGTATAAATCTATGGCCAGAGTACTGGATGTGTTTTAGGTAAATGGGTTTACCTAGTTACACTCGCGATGTCACTATTAGATCTCCAAGATGTATGCATAGTTATCGGATCTTTAGCGACTCTCGATTTACCAATGGTCGTTGATCTGATCGGGATAAATGTGTTGAAAGGACCATACTGTACTCTAACCACGACCTACTGGTTCTTGCAGGCACTATCAGTGATATCTAGGGGATCATGGGGCGATGTTGCTAGGTGCTTTACCATGATCCGATGGGCAAGTCCGAAATTATGATTTCGGAGTCACAATGGTTGTGGGCCCATGGCTAGCTGTATCCCTGAACCATTGAGGGTCACACAAGTACTGGATTCATGATTCCCTCACGGAAACTGAGCTCAACGTGTTGAGCATAGGAGGAGGATTTTAGGAAGTGCGACTTCCTAAAAGTCAACAGGGGTCAAATTGCGATTTCCCAAAGTTGAGGGGCTAAACTATAATTTTGGTCTAGGACATCTGAAAAATTGTTTTTCGCATCAAAATATTCAGTTTTGGAAACTAAGTCGATCGGTCCGATCTGATCGTCTATCGGAGTTATGATGAAACCGTGGTGATTTAATTGAACAGGATGTTCATATGGACTTGGGCCTGACCCAAGTCCAGATGGGCCGGACCAAGCCCACTACAAGTCTATTAATTAAAGACTTAGGGCATTAATCACTACACTTGATCACTCATTAAACCCTAGCCTCCAAAAACAGCCGCCCACCTCCTCTCCTCTCGGCCGAACCCACGCGCCGCCGTCGGCCACCCACGCGCCGCCGCCTCTTCTCCGGACTTGTTCCAGCCACCGCGCTGAGGAGATTCCGTCCGTGGTGAATTTGTCAGATCTTCTAGCGCAGACTGACAAAGGAATCGTAATTCCGGTCGTGGACCTGTATGTTTATCGTTGATTATTTGTAATGTATTCAACGTATCTCGGGGCAATTTTTTAACATCCGCTGCGCCCCTGGGAAACGGGATCCGGATCCGCCATTGTCGCCAACAAAAAGCATGTTCTTTTTTTGAGAAAAACCCAAGGGATTGAAGTGACTTATGGCAAAATTTAATGATAGGAGCTAACCGGGTTTCCGGGCCCGAGGATCCCCTGTTTTAATGTATTACGAACCTATGGATCCATGTGATCACGACATGATGAAGTGGCATCAGAGGTGCTTGGGATCCCGAGGTACGGTCGGGTGAACCGCACCACCACGTACGTTGGTTCTTTCGACTAATCAGTCATACGCCCGATCGCATTTCACATATACGACTCATACGTTTTTATGCTACATTATGTCATTCCTTATGTATGCTATATGATATGTTATGATACGTTACGAACCATGTTTTTACGACCATCCATGCATGCATGATTTAACGTATTTTATATCACGTATGTTCTTGCATGTGATTTTATTATATGTACCTTGTTACTTTAAAAGATAGAGCATGCTAAGCCTTTAGGCTTACTAGGTTAAATGGTGCAGGTGATGATCCTGTGGATTTTATCCTGACTGGCGGTAAGGACCTCTGAGCGCCTGTTGCAGCAGTACCCCATGACCACTATGATGTCTTTAATAACGTTATGATACACTTTTCAGATATTTTATTTACATGTTCCGTTTCCGCAACATTTTCATACTCTGATTTTTTAAACAGCATTGATGATTCAATGTTTTTGAAGTATTGATTTTATTCATGTTATAAAATGATGATGAGAAAATGTTTAAAGGGAACGAGCCATACTTTTTAGTTTAGTTATTCCGCACATGATTTAAAAAAAATATTTTCTAGAGTACGGTTCGCTTCACAACTGTTAAGAATAAGTACCCATTCCCTAGAATTGATGACTTATTTGACCAACTTCAAGGAGCGGCGACATTTTCAAAGATTTACCTATGATCTGGTTATCACCAGCTTAAGGTAAAAGAAGCAGACGTGCGGAAGACAACATTTAGAACACGATATGGTCATTATGAATTTTTAGTGATGCCATTTCGACTGAAAAATGACCTTCAATTTTCATGGACTTAATGAATAGGGCGTTCCAACCTTTTCTGGACAAATTCGTAATAGTTTTCATAGACGATATTCTCATTTACTCGAAGAGTAGAGAAGAACACGCAGATTAGCTTAGGGTGATATTGCAAATTTTGAGGAATAAACAACTTTTCGCTAATTTGATAAATGTGATTTTTGGCTTAAAAAATTTGCCTTTGGAGGTCATAGAATCTCTAAGGAAGGAATAGAAGTTGACGCAGCTAAATTAAAAGCAGTTTGGGATTGGCCTGTGCCTAAGAGTGTTTCTGAGATTAGGAGTTTTCTAGGCTTAGCTGGTTATTACCAATGACTCATCAAAGTCTTTTCTAAGATAGGTATCTCATTAACCTCTTTAACCAAGAAAAATACTAAGTATACTTGGACTCCTGAGTGTCAAACGAATTCGAGAGGTTAAAGCAAGCGTTAGTAGAAGCCCCTGTGCTAACTTTTCCAAATGGACAAGGAGGCTATGTTCCTTACACCGATGCGTCTAAGTTGGGTTTAGGTGCAGTATTGATGCAGAATCATAGAGTGATTGCCTATGATTCTAGACATTTGAAAACCCACGAGAAGAATTACCCAACTCACGATCTAGACCAGGCAGCTGTTGTATTTGTATGGAGACATTATATATTTGAAGAGAAATGTGAAATCTTCACTGACCATAAGAGCCTTAAGTATTTCTCTACCTAGAAAGAATTGAATATGAGACAAAGAAGATGGTTAGAACTGGTGAAAGATTATGATTGTACCATTAGCTGTCATCCTGGTAAAGCTAATGTGGTAGCAGATGTTTTGAGTATGAGATCTGTGGGATTAGCGCAACTGTCAGTTAAGAGACTCTTGGCTATAGAGATAGAAGGATTTGGGCTAGAAGTAATAACCCAGAAGTGTACTGCTGGACTAGCTACGCTTATCATCCAGTCTACGTTGAAGGATTGGATTACAGAAGGGCAAACAAAGAGACGATCAGCTACTTAAGTGGAAGCAATAAGATGAACAGAGAGATGGAAACCTTTATACGACAGCAGAGGGGATTGTGAGGATCCATGATAAGTTATGGGTACCGCGAGCTAATAACTTGTGATATGAGGTTATGAATGAAGCCCATAACACACCATACTCAGTTTACCCAGGAGGAACAAAGGTGTATAAAGATTTCCAAAAGTTGTATTGGTGACCAGGTACGAAATGCGATATCTCTAGATTTGTTTCCGAATTCTTAACATGCCAACAAGTAAAAGAAAAACACCAAAGACCTGTAGGTATGTTAAAGTCCCTTTCCATACCAGACTGGAAATGGGAGAACATTGTTATGGACATCATAGTAGGTCTACCATTAAACTTACATGGGTTTAATTCCATTTGGGTTATTGTGGATATGTTAACCAAGTTAGCTCATTTATTGCCTGCTAAGACGACCCTGGATCTGAATAAGTACGCCGAGCTGTACATCAAGGAAATAGTGACACTACATGGATATGATCAAAAAACCGACAGCGGACTCGCGTGCTGCTTGCTGGAACAGATCGTGAGCGATCTGAACAATGAAAACTAAGTCTATGTGACCTGCAATAACTCCAGTTCTTGAAATATATTAGCACGGAGAATTATATCAGATCTGGTATAAAAAGAAAGGCGAAAAACATCTGATTATACCCTCTAAAAATTGGAAGCTGATGGTTTTAAATATGGATTGCAAATATGAATGCAGAAAGCTATAAATTGAAAACTGTAAAGAACTCATCTATTTGTTTATGGAAGTTCGGAGCTGAATCTCCTACGTCTCCTCTTCTTCCAAAATGAAAGGATTTTACTAGAATACTTTGATTATTACAGGTTTTGCAATAACCCAATCCAACAGCCCGTAAGCTGTGAGAACTCCTAGCACTCCACGCTTCACACCAGCCTGCAAGCTGTGTGAGCTGTGACACTACGAACATGTTTAATGTCTCTTTTCAAGACTACAATGATTTCTGTTTGTCACATTCCTCTAATATGTTTCTCTCACCTGTCAATATGGGAGTGAATGTGTGTGTGTGAGATTTACAGTGCAAGATCACTCTCTCTAAAATATTTTCTCACATGCTTGGAAGTGCTTCTTCAAAGCTGATATCTCCTTCCTCTTCCCAAGTTGTGCAGTCGACTATAATGATTCTGCGTTTAAGCTCTCGGTTGTGCACCAGCTCACACCTGGGCACAACTCTCAGCCTGTACACCAGCTGCCACTTGTGTTTACCAGCTCTCAATTGTTGCACATTCTCCCTCTCTTTTTTTTGTTTCGTGCATATATGTCGCTGTGTGCGCATTTGTCTTCTTCATTTTAATCTTCTGTGTATATGTAGCCTTTTGATGAATTATTACCGTTGGAGAGATCTCTTATTCTGTGCCTGTCAATCTGATCTTCAGCCATGACATAAGGCTCTTTCCTATTTTGGCTTTCAACGGATCTTTCCTATTTTGGCGAAATTCAAAGGATCTTTCAGCTGGGACAAAATATAGTTTTGTCCTCACTTGTTCTGTTCATTGCTCATACGGTTTACTTGACTTTGTTTGACAAGCTCTGGACTGATCTGTTCCTATGAGCTAGTGTGAGACCCGAAAGATTAGTGGAGTAATTAAGTTAATTAATCGTTTTAGAATAGACCAGATCTGGCATGAGAATATCTCGGATGGGCCAGCTTTGAGTTGGTATGATTGGTGAAGTAATCGGCTCAGTATAAGTCTTGGAACAACTCTGGATTGATTTGAGTGTTCTGCGTGATAGTGATCAAATTTGAGAGTTGGTTTGTATTGGTTGGTAACGTCGATGTTAGTGCTGGTTGATGGTAATATGTGTTGTTGTCAAATCTGGTTGTCGCAAGCCATTCTGGATACGCTAGTTGAATGTTCTGAGCGGGTAGCGAAACGACGTCGTTAGGAAGAAACAAGATTTGAGATGCGCAAGTTGTTAGTGCTGTGTGAACCGAACTAGTTCGAGGGTTTAGTGTAGACCAACTCGGTTTGTGTTCTTGGTGTAGACCGGGGCGGGTTACGGTGTTAAGATTTGATCGGGGTCATGTGTGAGATCTGAGTGTTCTGGGTCGGAGCGATGCGACGCCGTTTAGCGATAGCGGATTTGGTGTTAGCGGGATGACGTGTACCGGTTGAGAAGATGGACTTCTGTGCAACGTCGTTGGAGGAGTCCCAAATCTGTTTTGACGTAGGGTCCAGATCTGGAGGAGTACCCAGATCTGAGTTGGTGTTAGATGTGAGCCTTGAGATTGTCGAAGGCTACTGTTCACCAGATTTGAGCAGATTTGTGTTATTTAATAGAGGAATTTTACCATTCGTAAGCCATATCTTTCCCGACACTTAGAGTATTTTCCCGTGAGTTTACCCTATCGCGATACCCCGTTCACCGAACCTTATCTTCTCCGATTATAGGCGGTAGAAAACTCCGACTGAAGAAAGAGTGGTAGCGCTGGACTCCTTTTGCCAAGACGCTTCTCCCTATACCTCTTTCGAAGACTTGGGTTAGCTAGAAGAGGATCGAGAAGTAAGCTACCTTGTGTAGTCTATTAGCATTTCGACCGATTTGTTCTTTCGTTCCGGTAACGTCTTGAGTAAGTGCTAGATCCTCCCTTATGCTCCGTTTAGAGCTGTCTGTTGTGCTAGAAGGGTAGGATAGAGCTGGTTGAGCTCGTAGCTCCCAGTTAGAGTTATGTTCTTTGCGTCCCTATGCTAGTTGTTGTTATTAGCTTATCAGGTTTCAATCTGAGTGCTAGGTACTTCGATTGTGGTAATTATAGCTCAAAAGTGAAGGTACGGATGTGAGCTTATATTTACAGCTTTGAGATAGGCTTGTGTATAAATGGGCATGTGCTGTTATGTTGAGCAGTGTGTATGCTATTGGATTATATGCTCTTTCTTGCATCGGTTCTGCTGTGATTTATATTGCAAGCTGTTCTTATGAATACACGCACGTCATGTTGCAACGCTCATTCCTTTGCGAGCCTTTGTTAACATCCTGCTGTGAGAACCTATGATCTGTTTTTGTTTTCTGTTGATCTAATCCTTGTTGATAGGATGCGTGTGATTGAGCGCTTGGGTAGCTCCCAATTCTCTCACATGTGATATGGCCTTTCAGTTCTAGCTGGTGCTGGTATTTCGTGTGATTGAGTGCATGGGTAGCTCCCATTTCTCTCACATGAGTTGCGGCCATTCCTGATCTTCTTGTGTTTGGTACCATGTGTGATCGAGCGCGTGGGTAGCTTCCATTCTCTCACACATCCGGTGACCACTCCTGTTCTATTGACCAGCTGTGTACAGTTCTCTTGGACCCCTTTGAGCTCCTTGTTCTCATGCATTGCATAGCATTTATAACTTGCTCTATCTGCATGATGTATTATGTTGCTCTCCGTACTGGGGTTTGACCCTTGTCCCTCTGGCTTGTTGTTTTGGTTGTCTGTGTGTTGTACAGGTTATCTAGGTTTCTCAGCTGGTCGCGGAGATGACTCAGCTGGTGTTGCCCCGAGAGGTGGATAGAGTGTCCCAATTATGTATATTATATATATACGTATGAAATAGAGTCGTCCCAGGGGAAGGTCCCATAAGGATGTGATGTTCTATTGCTGGTTTTCTTATTTTGTTGATTGGGAGACTCGATGTTTGTATTGATTGTGAGTTGGTTTTCGGTTGTTTTAAAACTAATTTTTTAAGTATCAATATATTTTTAAATTATGTTGTCTAAGTCAGGCCAAAGCGAAAAATTTTAGCCACTTTAAAATGCTTCCGACATTGTTAATTGCGTGGTTAATCTCTGTATTGTGCACCTAGGCCTGACAGATGGTCCCTGAGATGATCCTCTATGAAGCTCCCTCTAAGATGTTTTTGCTCTAATCTGCTTCGTACTACTTTTTTCTGCTCTAATCTTCTTCGTACTGCTTTGTTCTACTCAATCTGCTTCGTACAGCTCTGAGTTGTTTCGTTCTGCACTGTACAACTCTGATCTTCTCAACCTTCTTTGTACAGCTCTGAGCTGTTTTGTGGTATTTTACAGCTCTGATCTGCTTCGACCTTCTTTGTACAGATCTGAGATATTTTGTTCTTATCTGTACAGTCCTGAGCTGTTCGAGCTGTTCTTCAATCTGCACTGTGCACTGAAACGAACCAGACTCTAGATTTTTTTTTAAAACATGTGAGGAAAACATAAACTTAAAGTATTGCTCGTTCCTTTCTAAAACATTGATAAATCATTTTCTCAAGAATACTTTTAAACATAAATAAAGAAATATTTAAAACGTTAAAACATCCAATATACTAAAATCACTGAGTAAAATACTGAATGTAAACATGTTTAAAACCCAATATCTAGAACTGTATCGTGGCAGAACTGAAACATAAAGGCGGTCACGGGGTACTGTTGCGGAAGGCGCTTAGAGGTACTCATCGCCAGTCAGAATATACTCATCGTCAGGATCATAACATGCACCATTTAAATCTAGTGAGTCTAGAGGCTCAGCATGCTCTATCGTAATACATAACAAAGTACATTCTAATAAAATCACATGCGGACACGTACTTGTAATTAAAATAACATTAAAGTGTGAATGCGTGCATGATCTTAAAACATTTCTTCATATATTTCGTATCATAACATATCATATAACATATAAGGCATGACATAACGTAACCTGAAAAACTTATGAGTCATATCAGTGAATGTGAGCGGGCGTATGACTGATTAGTCGTAAAAACCAACGTACGTGGCGGTGTGGTTCACCCCGATATCACACGAGGATCCCTATATGTCACACCTCCTATAAACTGCCACTTTACCCCGATATCACACGAGGATCCATAGGCCCTATAATCATACCTAAAAACAGAGGATCCCCGGGCCCGGCTAACTCCCATCATAAAACTTTGCCACATCACTTCAATCCCTCGGGTTTTAACTTAAAAAAAGAGACATTCTTCGTTTCATAAAATCTCATGCTGCGTGAATTTCTTAAAATCATGCAATTTAAAAGCTTACCCCGGTAATGTATAATTAATTCTTTCCTTTAAAACATTTGCGTACATAGCATACTACATATATGATTAATTATACATTTACTGGCTTCTACATTTTTCTACTTCGGTCAAGGATTGATTCCGACGCCTGGATCACCACTTCTAGACTAATCATCGCTCTAAACTTAGCCGATGAAACGAATGTTCACCTTCTTTAATTATTTTTGCCAAATTAACTTAAATTTAGACTTCTACAAAAAATAAAGGCTAAAAGGGCTAACTAAATTCAATTTTGACTTCTAGAAATAATTTGGACTTATTAAAGATATATTTTGACTTTTAAAATCAATTTAAATAAATTTTAACCTCAAAAGCCGATTTTGACCAAAAGACCGATTTTGATCAAATTAAATCCCAAAAATCGAATTTTTGACTCCAATAAAATTCCAAAGGTCCTAATTTTGACTAAAAACTTAAATTAACCATAACTTAAATTATTTAAAATGTTTGACTCAATTTTGACCTTCTGGAAATTTTCTTTAAAATTGGACCTTTGACATAATAAATAAAATAACAGGTCCGAATTAAATTAACTTAGACCAGTTTTAAAAATTTTGACTCGGGACTCGAAGAACCGACCCGGTGCAACCGAAGCAGCCGGTTCAATTGAACCGAACCACCTCATGCAACCCTAGACTTCACCTAGACCCCCCCCCCCCCATGCACGCCTCCTATGACCCGTCGCTACTTCCAACTTTCGGCCGCCCAACTCCGACCAACCTGGCCAGAGCCCTGCCTGTTGGACCACCCCCAGGTCCAGCTAGTCCTAACATTACCAGCCTTGGCTCGAACCATGAGCCACATGGTTCGAACGAAGCTTCACAAGGGCGACGTGCGTCGCGCACGCGAGAGGGCGCCCGAGACAACTTGGCTCTTATAGCGTCCATCCCCGATTGCTCCCCCTATGGACCACCTCTAGCCCTCCATAGGAACACATTGAACCGAGCCATGGTCCCTATAACCTGCCTCAACTGAAGCCATGCATAAACCGATCGAGATCATGGAAGAAAACGTGAGCCATGCGTGAGGTGCAATCAACAATGCATAGATCCGACAAGAACACAACAAATTCATACAATTTTTCATAAAAATCTTTCTAATATGATTTAATTGGTGAGAAAAAAGTTGATATCACATGCCTGATTTGTAGAAGATGAAGATCTATGAGGTACGGACGTTGTAGACACGAGATCGGGGCACAACCGGCTTTGGATCACTAAGCTTCTTCAATGGCTGAATATTTTCGAAACTTGTGTTCTAGGGGAGTGGAGAGGACGGCTGGTGCATAAAATGGAGGCTAGGTTTTGTTATTTTCGAAACTTGTGTTCTAGGGGAGTGGAGAGGACGGCTGGTGCATAAAATGGAGGCTAGGTTTTGTGTAAAGTGTGTTTAAGAAATAATGAAAGTGCCTAATATGACCCCTATTGTTTTAATTAAGAAAAATACAAGCTTGCCCCTCTAATTAATTAAAAGGGTGCTTAAAACTCATACTTGGGCTTTAAAGATTACAAAATTTCGAAATCTAGGTCTCCTCATAATTTAAGATGCCCAAAAACTCAATATACCAGCCCGTATAGGTGAAAAACGGGATCCCCTCTAAAATAATTATCAAAATCCTAATTTTCAGAAACTGTTGCTTAAAATAAAATAAATTCATTCTTAAAAATCTCATAACTTAAAAATCTCAAAATCATTTTCATTCCGGTAGACCCTAATCTCGTCCACACGTCCGTAGCTCAAGCAGGCTGAAAAATAATACATGCATACCAACAGCATAAATCATAAATATTTCACATAATAAGGCATGTAATCATCTAAAAATTTTTTCACCCTAGTGATGCACTCATTTCTACATAGTCAGGAAATCTAGGAGTTACAGTGCTGCACCAGTTTAGACCTCTTAGCTGATCGATGCTCTCTGCTGATTTGCCTCAGACTACTGCTCCAACAACCGAGTCAATCCAGCCAACAGTTGTCCACTAGCATCAAGGGGTGGAGGCGGAGGTGGGTCTCGCCTCCCCTCCTCCCGGTCCATGGAGTCGCTGTTCAATCGACGTCTAGGAGGAATATCTGTGCATACAATCCAAGATCACTTATAACCCACATGCATCTATGACACATCATTTACTAAAAAAATAACTCGTGACAATTTTAAATCATTATACTTCAATCATGCATATTTTGAAACTTTAAAAGTTACAAACTTGAGGCACGACCATTTGAGCTTCTCGGAACCGGCAGCAGGCACAACCCTTCAGGACCTTGCTCTGATACCAACTGAAACGACTCGACTCACTGAAATATTTTCCTTTAAATAAAAGGCATAATAATTGTTTTTTGTTTCACTATTCACGTCAACAGTACTATTCAAGTGAATAGTACCCTCGATAGTTTTCCCAAAAAATCTTTGCAAACTTAAACTTGACGCGACTAACAAAAAGAATTTTCAAATAATGTCATACGGTAAATCGTATATCCCAACAAAATTTTCAAACGAATTAAATATAAAATTTCAAACTCTGACGAAATAAGAATTTATTCAAAAAAATAACTCCAAAAGGAAAAAGTATCCTCAAAGACTGACTCAAAGACTGTCCTCCAGCCGGAAACACTCGGTCAAAATGTCCAGGCTGCCCACAGTTATGGCAAAGGCCCTGAACTTCACGACACTGAGAAGTCATATGACGACCTCCGCACTGTCCACAAGTCACTCCTCCTCCGGAGCCACTGCCACCAGAACTCACTGAACTAGAAGAACTTGAGTTCGAACACTTCTTAAACTATTTCCCTCGAGGCTTGAACCTCTGAAGATTCGACTGTTGCGGCATTTGAGGATATTGGAAAGAAGGCATCTCTTCTGGTACAGGTTGAAAACTACGTCCAGCTATAGGCTGAACCTGATTCTGCACCTCCATCAGACTCTCCTCAATATCCACTGCTGTATCCACAGCCTCAGCATACGTCGCAGGGGTACCAGCTAACACCATCCGGAACAACTCGGGCCTCAAACCTCTCAAAAACTTGTTCCTCTTCATCCTCTCCTGGTTCGCAACATGGGGAACATACGACAACAGCGAAGAAAACTGCCTGGTATATTCGGCCACCCACAAGTTCCCTTGTTTCAGATTGTTGAACTCCCTCTCACGGTTGTTGTAGAAAGACACAGGGGTATACTCCTGTCGAAAAGGTGCACAGAAGCTCTCACACGAAATCACAACTCCAGTCTCTCTCATGACATTATAAGTGCCCTTTCACCAGCGTTGCACATGCTCTCTCAACTGCAACACTTCTAACATCAGTCTCCTCTCTTGAGAGTACTCCACTGTGTCAAACAACTCTTCCATGTGCTCCAGCCAGCCTTCAGCCAATAGACCAGCCTCGGCACCAGTAAACATCGGGGGATTCATCCTCTAGAACCTAGCCAACACTAGCTTTATCTCTCCAATCTATAAGGGTCACATCATCCACCTCGATCTCAGCCTGTCTACATTGGCGATGCAAAGGGATAACCTGTTGCTCAACATCCTCATCACTGTCCGGGGCTCTAGACTCCCCATCTATCTTCCTAGAAATCTTACTCCTACCTCTCCTCGGCGGCATCTACCAAAACTCAGAGGAGAGAGCAAGCAGATAAATCACAGCGGCAGATAATCAAATCACACAATCACAGAGTCAGTCAAAATCAAAACTCAAACTCAGTGCCTAGACTCAAGTGTGATCAAAAGGAAAAGATCTTATACCAGTTTAAGTTCTGATACCAAAATGTCAGGCCACGTGCGCTAATTCATCAATTAGTCACATATATGCGGAAGCATCATAACAACCTGGGCTAAATATTTTCGATAATGGGCCTGATCCAATATCATTTCAAAATACGTTCTTAATTAAAATAAGAGTTTAACTCAAAAACTCAAACAACAGCAATCAATAACACAACACACGATCCCAACAAAAATAAAGGCACAAGACATCCCCTGTCTCAATATGAATATCAATACACTAGGACTCAAATCAGAAAGGGGATCGACCAGCTGAAGCTCCAATCTGTCCAGCCTGGTTACCTGAAGAACCTGCCAAGTACAGCACATACCAAGGCAGCCCAAAACAGGGAATATAAACGAGGTCAAACCTCAGTACGAAGAGCACAATAAAAGCATCAATCATATAAGACAATGCAATATATCAATCGTGCAATGCATGGACAGGGCTACCAAGAATCATCGGTAGACAAAAGGATAGAACAACGACTCAGCTGTGCAAATCTCATCAATCATCATCATCTTGTGATCTTCAGGTATGACGACTCAGTCGACCATCACAGGGCAGTGTGGTATTCAGGCACAACGACTCAGCTGGCCACCACATCAAAAACAGCGTTGGACCCTTCAGGCACGACGACTCAGCCGGCCGATCACAACGTATAAAGTGGATTCAGATTTCAAAGGAAATCAGGCTCAATATGTATGCGTGAATGCACAACAGACTCATGCTTAATCAATGCATAACATCACACGCATAAAACAAAAATATGAGCACAAATCATTCAGCAGTCAATACAAATAATAACAGCTAATACATGATTGAAATATCCCAAAGATGATAACCAAGCTGCTTAATCTAGCTCAATCGGTACCTCAATTCATCTTCTACCTGAACATATCTTACAACAACAGGGAGCAGCAACCAACTCAAGTCTACTATCCCAGCAGCTTCACGGCGAACTCAACAGAAGCCACAATAAGCTCGAATCTGCTAAGAAATCTTAATATCAACTCAAATCTGAACTCAAACAGCTTAAATTCTAAAGCCCAATAACTTAAATCAGTTACTTAACTCAAGAAGAGCACTCCTCAGCTCTCATTGTGAGGATTGAGAAATTCGAATAGTGATTAATCAGAATTTTAGAATTAGTCGCAGGATTGAGTGTTGTCGAATTTCTCTAAGTATTGAATCAGCCGTAGCAAATTTTGGTAGTCAACGCGGATCAACGGTACTGTAGCTTGCAGCTGGTGAAATTTGATATAGATAGTTACTGTAGCGTGTGAGACGTACGTCGTCGTTTTGATTTTAGAGGTTGCTTCTGGCAGACGTTGAATTTAGCGCGAGAGTCAGCGAGAGAGCGACAGGTGTTGGTCAACATTTTTGAGTGTCGACTACTGGACAAGAAGATGCGTGAGTAAAGGAGCGACCAGCTGATGGTTTGAAGAACCAGTCGCAGAGGTAGAACGATGTCGTTTTAATAAGTCGAAACGCTGCGTTTGAGTGTTGCGACTGGTACCAGCCGCGAGAGATTTGTTATGAGGAATGCGTTGCGACTGGGTGACCAGCTGTTGGCACAATTGTTTAGCGTAACCATCTGCTGATTTTTCGTAGGGAATTTGGTACCAGCTGGTGGAGCGCTATGACATCGTTTGGATTAGTTGACGCGTCGTCGTTTTGGCTTGTTTTGTGTAACCAGTCGACTGATGGGTTTTTGTAGAGATCTGTTACCAGCTTTTGGTTGCTTCATAAGAGATATATGTTGTCAGCTGGTGAAGCTCTGTGACGTCGTTTGAGTTAGTTGGAACGGTGTCGTTTTGATGTTCTTTTGAGAATACATCGATTGATTGTTGCGTCTGGTTTTGTTGTGGGCAACGACTGGTTTTGTTAGCAGATTTCTACTGTTCACGAAGACTGATTATTTTTGTGATCAGCAGACGTTGGATTTGAGATATATATATATATATAAGTGTTGATCGACACTTAGAAATATTTCAAACCCGATATTTCTTATCTTCTTATCCAAACCCTCATTGAGCTACTGTTCACCCGAACATATCTTCCTTAGATTTCTGCCGTTCTCCGCCGATGATTTGAGTGGTTTTGGTGTCGCTGGATTCGTTGTGAGTTTCTCTTCCGATTGCTACCCATTTTAAGCCCCGAATCAACGTCGGAGAAGAAGTGCAAAGTTGCTGTGTCTTCGTACAGAGAAGTTCGTTGGTTCTTCTGCTGGTTTGAGTTCAGGGTGAGCATTTCTTGTTGTTTCTAGCTTTGGTAGACTTGTAGAACTAGAGCAGGGTTCTGACCGTAGGCTATGATGTTTAAAAGTTTAGATTTGAACTAGAATTAAGCTGATATGTGAGGCCCTGTGACAGATTTGAGTTCGCAGGAGGTATCTACTTGGATTTTCGAAATCAGGAAGAAGTTGACTTGCTTCAATTGTGATCCTAAACATGGCTGTGATCGATGTTATGGATCTGCTGATGTGAATTCTGTGCTTATACCTTTAACAGTTTGTGAAATTTATTGAGTCCTATATTCAGTTTCACGTAATGAATTGTATGCATTGTGCATAAAATATTGATCCTGATAGATTGATTGATGACCTGATTGAGAGCCACGTTGTGACTGGCCGACTGACTTGTTGTGCCTGAAAAGTCCAACGCTATCATAGGAGTGGTGACCGACTGACTTGTCGTGTCTGAAGACCATCGAGCTGTGATGGGCTGACGGCTTCTGAAGATCACGGACCGATGATTTCCACCGGCTGACTTGCTGTGCGTGGTATATAGTCTCGACTGATTGATTTGCCAGTTGACTTGGTGGTCTAGCTATCCGATCTTTGATAGGCCTCATGCATTTCATAGCATTGATTATGGCATGTTGCATGATTAGCTGTTTAGATAGCTATTCGTACTGAGGCTTGACCTCGTATTATTTTTCTTGGTTTGTGTTGTTTGGGTTTGTGTTATCCATTTGCAGGATCTTCAGGTAACCAAGCTGGACAGAGTGGAGGTTCAGCTGGTCGATCCCCATTTCCATGAGTCCCAGTTATTTTATTTATGTATCGAACCCGGGGGATGCCCCGTGTCTTATGTATTTTTTTGGGATCTGTATTTGAATTGATAATTGTGTTACCTGTTTTATGTGAGTCTGAGTCAACTCATATTTTCATTATGAATATTTTGAATGTATGATTTTAAGTTCAGGCATAAATTATTTCGAAAAATTTTAAGCCCGATTTTTACGCTTCCGTGATTATGTGCTTAATTGTGCTATTATCTTGAGTAATTAGCACGGATCCTGACACTCATACAAAGCTTAAATCGGTAAAGAATCACTTACCCAAAGCTGCAAAAGAACAGAAGAACTACTGGTCCACAATCGCGAAGATACACTAACACTGCAACAACTTCACGCTCCTCAATTCCGACGACTCTAGTCTCCGAACTGGTATCAATCGAATTCCATAGAGAAGACGAGCTCAGCGCTACCAATATTGCTCCAAACGGTGGCTAAAAACAACGGCAATCAACGGAAATAGGGTTCGGGTGAACAGTAACAATCGAGGGTTATCGAGGATGAGGATAAGGAATATAAGGTTCGAAAATATTCTAAGTGTCGATCAGCACTTACATTTAAATCCCCAAACGAAGTTACAGCAGAAATCAATTCACTGACCAGTTCAGATCTCATTGCTAAGGCAGAAATCTCTCAAATCTGGCCTCAGCTATCACTCACCTCTGCCAACGCTAACTCAGATCTGATCTCCAAACCAACACGCGTTCTAATCAAAATGACGTCGCTCTTACTTATCAAAACGACGTAGCATTGGAGTCAAGCTCTCACAACAGATCTCGCTAACGCTCCTCAGATCTTGATCACATCTAAAATTACCAAACCGAATCGATCTACAGAGTACAGTTGACCAACGTTGACATCTGAAAAACTACCATCGCTGACTTCCTTGAGTACAAGCTCACATCTGCTCACGCCCGCTAAGCAGATTTCACTCTCTAGCGTCAAGTCTGGAAACACAATACGACAGCGTTTCACTCCCTGCTTGCGACAATTCACGCAAACACACAAGGACCCATCTGTACATTCAGATTCGCTCAAATCTGAAATTCTAAAAATCACCAAGTCCTCATATTTGAAAACCCGATACTCAGAAACTCAATTAGCTAATTCTAAACCAAATATGATTATCTAATAAGTCGTGCTTAGCAAATCGAGTCCTCACATTCTCCCCATCTTAAGAGATTTGGTCCTCGAAATCAGAGGCAAACACCGGACAGAAACAGCAACAAAGCACTAGAAATTACCAAAAACTCCACTGTCAAAGCTCAAACAGATGAGACCACTCTTGTATCATTTTCTCTTCCACTTCCTAGGTAGCTTCCTCACGACCATGCTTGCTCCACTGGACCATCACCAATGGGATAACCTTATTCCTCAGCTGCTTCTCCTTCCTATCCAGAATCTGCACTGGATATTCAACATAGCTCAAGGTAGAATCCAGCTCTACTTCATCATTCCTCAACACATGGGACGGATCTGGCTCATATTTTCTCAACATTGACACATGAAATACATCATGCATCGCTGCTAACTCATCAGGCAGCCTCAATTTATAAGCCAACTGTCCGATCCTCTCAACAATCTCGAAGGGACCAACAAATCTAGGAGCTAATTTACCCTTCATTAGAAATCTCATCACACTCTTGAAAGGAGAAACTTTGAGAAACACTCGATCACCAACTTCGAACTCTAGAGGTCGGCGTCTATTGTTAGCATAGCTAGCATGTCGATCTTGAGCATCTTTCATCCTACTCCGAATCAACTCAATCTGATCTTCCATGTGCTGCACAAACTCAGGAGTAGACAACTGCTTCTCACCAATATCTTTCCAGCAGATCGGTAATATACACTTTCGACATACGACGCTTCAAAATGGGTCATCCCAATAGTCACCTGGTAGCTGTTGTTATAAGAAAATTCAACTAAGGACAAGGAATCCTGCCAGCCATCACTGAAATCCAAAAAAAAACTGCTCACAGCATATCCTCTAAAATCTGAATGGTCCTCTCAGATTGACCATCGGTCTGCGGGTGATAGGCTGTACTCATAGCCAATCTCGAACCCATCACTGTTTGCAAGCTCTTACAGAATCGAGAATTAAACCTTGGATCTCCATCGGACACTATCTAAACGACACTTTCATGCAATCTCACCATATGGTCAATGTATAGTCACGCCATCTTCTTTCATCGAACACTTCACATCATAGGGAATGAAATGGGCTGACTTCGAAAGTCTATCAACAACAACCCAAACAGAATCACATCCCCTACTCGATCGAGGCAAATGAGTCACAAAATCCATGGCGATGTGCTCCCAATTCCACTGAGGCACTTCTAGACTCTATAGCAATCCACCAGGTCTCATCCTCTCAGCCTTGACCTGTTGACAATTCAAACATCGAGCTACAAATCTAGGATGTGATTCCTCATGGCTTCCCACCAATAGTGCGACTTCAAGGCATGATACATCTTCTTCTCGCCCGGATGCACACTGTATCGACTACAATGAGATTCATTGAAGATGGCTTTCCTCAAATCAATCAAATTCGGAACCACCAACCTACCTCGAAATATCAAGCATCCATTAGAACAACAGAAAAAATCTTCAGACTGACCATTCTGAGCCTTAATCTTCAACTCATGAACATACGAATCAGTCCTCTGCGCTGCTATAATGTCTGCTACAATCTGTGGCTCGACCTGAAAAGAAGAAACCACAAAATACTGATCACTCGGATGGAAACGCCACCCAGAAGTCCCCAAATCCTCATGGACTTTGGATATTCTCATCGACGTCAACATCGCCGGTTGGGCTTTCCTACTCAAGGACTTTGGATATTCTCATCGACGTCAACATCGCCGGTTGGGCTTTCCTACTCAAAGCATTGGGCACTAAATTCATCCGCCAAGGCTGATACTGAATCTCACACTCAAAATCCTTCAGCAACTCCATCCATCGGCTTTTCCTCATATTCAAATCTGACTGCATGAAGATATATTTCAAACTCTTGTGGTCAGTATACACAACAAATTGTTCACCATACAAATAGTGACGCCAAATCTTCAGGGCAAACACTATCGCAGCCAACTCAAGATCATGAACAGGGTATCTCGTCTCATGGGGCTTCAACTGTCGAGACGCATAGGCTATCACATACCCGTTCTGCATCAGCACACAACCCAAACCACTCAGAGAAGCATCAGAGCAAACTACAAAACCTCCAAAACCGAAGGCAAAGCTAACACAGGAGCAGTAGTCAACTTCTACTAAAGCAACTGGAAACTCGACTCACACTAACAGTCCAAACGAAATTCCTATCTTTCTGGGTCAACTGAGTCATCGGCCTAGCTATCGAAGAGAACTTCTCAATGAAACACCTATAATAGCCAGCCAAACCCAAGAAACTACGGATCTCGGAAACATTCCTAGGTCACTCCCAGTTAAGAACTGCTTCGACCTTACTCGGATCCACGGAAATTCCTTGCGCTAAAATAACAAGACCCAAAAAGACAACTCTATCCAGCCAGAATTCACACTTGCTGAACTTCGCATACAGCTGTGAGTCTCTCAGTTTCTGCAAAACCAATCTCAAGTGCTCTTTATGCTCTCTGAAGTTCCTTGAATAAACCAGGATGTCATCTATGAAGACAATTACAAAACGATCGATATACTCACTGAAGACGAGATTCATCAAATCCATGAAGACAGCAGGAGCATTCGTCAATCCAAAAGGCATCACCAAAAACTCATAATGCCCATATCTAGTCCTGAAAGCCGTCTTCGCCACGTCAACGTCTCTGATCCGCAACTGATGATAAATAGACCGTAGATCAATCTTAGAGTATACAGCAAATCCCTGCAACTGGTCGAACAAGTCATCAATTCTCGGCAACGGATACTTGTTCTTAATCGTCGCTTTGTTCAACTGTCGAAAATCCACACACATCCTCATAGATCCATCCTTCTTCTTCATGAAAAGAATCGGATCTCCCCAGGGCGACATACTCGGTCTAATGAAGCCCTTCTCTAAAATATCACGCAACTGCTCTTTGAGTTCCTTCAAATCAGCTGGCGCCAACCGATACGGAGCTCTAGAAATCGGGGCTGTTCCTGGCACCAACTCTATGCTGAAGTCAATCTCTCGTCTCGAAGGGAATCCAAGAATCTCATCCAGAAACACATCGGGAAACTCTCTAGCAATCGGAACATCGCTCAACTCTACTCACGATACTCGGGAAACATCCAAGGCATAGATCATAAACCCTTAATTCTCTAGCGGCAACAGACTAAACATCTCCATGGTAGACACCAAAGGAATCTTAGGTCGCGAATCAGCACCATAGAAATCCCATTCTCTCCACATTCAGGCCTAAATCTCACTACACCATGGAAACAATTCATGGTTGCTCTATAACTGGAAAACACATCCATTCCCAAGCTACAATCAAAATCTCTAATTCCCAAAACAATCAGATTAGTCACTAGCACATGCTCATCGAATCTAAGAACACAATCCAACACCACCTCACGGGACAACAAACTCACGCCAGCAGGGGTAGATACAGAGACAAAATCACACAGTGGGGAAGAACTCAACCCAAACTCATACACAAACAACTCAGAAATAAAAGAGTGTGATGCTCCAGTATCAAACAAAACTCGTGCAGGAAATCAAAGATAGCACAAGTACCTGTAATAATCCTCTCAGGCATATCAGACGCTTGCTCACTAGTCAAGGCATTCACCTGAACCTGCTGCGGTCCCGGAAACTGAGGTCTCGAAGGTCCACCAAACCTAGACGGTTCACGGGGTTGGAAACCTGAACGTTGAGACTGAGTAAAAGGTTGCAGTCTCAGCGAAGAACCACCAGCTGAACCTTGATGCGACTGACTCAAAGACTGTCCTCCAGCCGGACACACTCGAGCAAAATGTCCAGGATGCCCACAGTTATGGCAAAGGCCCTGAACTACACGACACTGAGAAGTCATATGATGACCTCCGCACTATCCACAAGTCACTCCTCCTCTGGAGCCACTCCCACCAGAACTCACTGAACCAGAAGAACTCGAGTTCGAACGCTTCTTAAACTGTTTCCCTCGAGGCTTGAACCTCTGATGATTCGACTGTTGTGGCATTTGAGGTAGATTGTAAAGAAGGCATCGCTTCCGGTACAGGTTGAAAACTCGTCCAGCTGTCGGCTGAACCTGATTCTGCACTTCCATCAGCTCTCCTCAATATCCACAGCTCTATCCACAGCCTCAGCATACGTTGCAAAGGACCATCTAACCATGCCCACAGTTATGGCAAAGGCCCTGAACTACACGACACTGAGAAGTCATATGATGACCTCCGCACTATCCACAAGTCACTCCTCCTCTGGAGCCACTCCCACCAGAACTCACTGAACCAGAAGAACTCGAGTTCGAACGCTTCTTAAACTGTTTCCCTCGAGGCTTGAACCTCTGATGATTCGACTGTTGTGGCATTTGAGGAGATTGTAAAGAAGGCATCGCTTCCGGTACAGGTTGAAAACTACGTCCAGCTGTCGGCTGAACCTGATTCTGCACTTCCATCAGACTCTCCTCAATATCCACAGCTCTATCCACAGCCTCAGCATACGTTGCAAAGGAACCATCTAACACCATGCGGAACAACTCAGGCCTCAAACCTCTCAAAAAATTGTTCCTCTTCGTCCTCTACTGGTTCGCAACATGGGGAACATACGACAACAGCGAAGAAAACTGCCTGGCATACTCGGCCACCCTCAAGTTCCCTTTCTTCAGATTGTCGAAACCCCTCTCACGATTGTTGTAGAAAGACTCAGGGTATACTCCTGTCGAAAAGCTGCACAAAAGCTCTCCCACGAAATCACAACTCCAGTCTCTCTCATGACACGAGAAGTACCCTTCCACCAGCGTTGCACATGCTCTCTCAACTGCAACACTCAACCTCCTCTCTTGAGAGTACTCCACTGCGTCAAAAAACTCTTCCATGCGCTCAAGCCAGCCTTCAGCCAACAGACCAGCCTCGGCACCAAAAAACATCGGGGGATTCATCCTCTGGAACCTAGCCAACACTAGCTCCATCTCTCCAATATGTCGGGTCACATCATCCACCTCTACCTTAGCCTGTCTATGTTGGCGACGCAAAGGGACACCCTGCTGCTCAACATCCTCATCACTGCCCGGGGCTCTAGACTCCCCATCTATCTGCCTAGCAATCCTACTCCTACCTCTCCTCGGTGGCATATACCAATACTCAGAGGAGAAAACAAGCAGATAAATCACATAGGCAGATAATCAAATCACACAATCACAGAGTCAGTCAAAATCAAAACTCAAACTCCGTGCCTAGACCCAAGTGTGATCAAAAGGAAAAGAGCTTATCCCAGTTTAAGTTCTGATACCAAAAATGTCAGACCACGTGCGCTAATACATCAATTAGTCACATATATGCGGAAGCATCATAAAAACATGGGCTAAAAATTTTTGATAATGAGCCTGATCCAATATCATTTCAAAATACATTCATACTTAAAATAAGAGTTTGACCCAAAACTCAAACAACAGAAATCAATAACACAACACACGTTCCCCAACATAAATAAAGGCACAAGACATCCCTTGGCTCAATATAAATATCAATACACTGGACTCAAATCAAAGAGGGGATCGACCAGCTGAAGCTCCACTCAGTCCAGCCTGGTTACCTGAAGAACCTGCCAAGGCCAACACAAACCAAGGCAGCCCAAAACAGGGAAAATAAATGAGGTCAAACCTCAGTACGAAGAGCACAATAAAAGAATCAATCATAGAAGACAATGCAATATATCAATCGTGCAATGCATGGACAGGGCTACCAAGAATCATCGGTAGACAAAAGGATAGAACAACGACTCAGCTGTGCAAATCTCATCAATCATCATCATCTTGTGATCTTCAGGTACGACGACTCAGTCGACCATCACAAGGCAGTGTGGTATTCAGGCACAACGACTCAGCTGGCCACCACATCAAAAACAGCATTGGACCCTTCAGGCACGATGACTCAGCCGGCCGATCACAACGTATAAAGGGATTCAGCTTTCAAAGGAAATCAGGCTCAATATGTATGTGTGAATGCACAGCAGACTCATGCTTAATCAATGCATGACATCATACGCATAAAACACATATATTAGCACAAATCATTCAGCAGTCAATACAAAGCACAACAGCTAATACACGATAGAAATATCCCAAAGCTGATAACAAAGCTACTTAATCTAGCTCAATTCGCACCTTTATTCAGCTTCTACCTCAACAGATCTTACAACAACAAGGAGCAACAACCAACTCAAGTCTACTGTCCCAGCAGCTTCACGCGAACTCAACAGAAGCCACTATAAGCTCGAAGCTGTTAAGATATATTAATATCAACTCAAATCTGAACTCAAACATCTTAAATTCAAAAGCCCAGTAACTTAACTCAGTTACTTAACTCCAACGGAGCACTCCTCAGCTCTCATACAAAGCTTAAATCGGTAAAGAATAACTTACCCAAAGCTGCTAAAGAACAGAAGAACTACTGGTCCACAATCGCGAAGATACACGAACATTGCAACCACTTCGCGCTCCTTAATTCTAGTGACTCCAGTCTCCAAACTGGTATCAATCGAAATCCCTAGAAAATATGAGCTCATCTCTACCAATCTTGCTCCAAACGGCGGCTAAAAACGAAGGGCAATCGACGAAAATAGGGTTCGGGTGAATAGTAACAATCGAGGGTTAATGGGGATGAGGATAAGGAATATAAGGTTTGAAAATATTCTAAGTGTCGATCAGCACTTACATTCAAATCCCCAAACGAAGTTACAGCAGAAATCAATTCACCGACCAGTTCAGATCTCATTGCTAAGGCAGAAATCTCTCAAACTGGCCTCAGCTATCACTCACCTCTGCCAACGTTAACTCAGATCTGATCTCCAAACAAACACGCGTTCTAATCAAAATGACGTCGCTCTTACTTATCAAAACGACATAGCATTGGAGTCAAGCTCTCACAACAGATCTCACTAACGCTCCTCAGATTTTAATCGCATCTAAAATTACCAAACCGCATCGATCTACACAGTATCGTTGACCAACGTTGACATCTGAACAACTCTGGAAAACTAACCATCGCTGACTTCCTCGAGTAGAAGCTCACATATGCTCATGCCCACTAAGCAGATTTCACTCTCTAGCGTCAAGTCTGGAAACACAATACGAAAGCGTTTACCCTGCTTGTGACAATTCACGCAAACACACAAGGACACATCTGCACATTCAGATTTTGCTCAAATCTGAAATTCTAAAAATCAACAAGTCCTCATATCTGAAAACCCGATACTCAGAAACTCAATTAGCTAATTCTAAACCAAATCTGATTAGCTAATAAGTCATGCTTAGCAAATCTAGTCCTCACAACGCTGATTCTGTCTGAGCTGCTTAACTGAGTTGATATCCTGATATGATCTGTTCCAAGCTCTGAGCTGATCTAAACTGCTTCTCTAAGCTTATAAAATTCTCACTGTGCTTCTAATCTGATCTGAGCTGATTCTAATTTGTTCTGCCCTGAACTGCTCTAAGACGATCTCTGAACTGAATACTGTTCATCTGTTCTAATCTAAACCTAAGCTAAACTCACTGCACTTGATCTTGGAACTGAATGCTTCTCTCCTGAGCTGATACCTGCTCTGAAGTTTCTTATATACTGATCTTTGCTCTCAACTGGGTCAGCTTGGATGTCATCTGCGGGACAAGTTTGGGCGTCCCCCACTATTCCAACTTGGACATCTTCTCAATTGCACTCAGTTTGTCACTTTCAGCTCACGTCTGATCTGCTTCAGCTCGCTTCTGATCTGCTACAGCTTGCTTCTTCAGCTCGTGTCTGATCTGAACTGCTACAGCTTACCCTTCGTGCTCAATTAAATCGCTAGAAACATAACAACATGTTTTGTGTTTATCAAAATTAAGATCTAATCTGTTACACAAATCCAAGAGTATCCCAGTTTCAATCGTATCAGATAGAGATCCAATATTCACATCTAGGTTCTAGAAAAGTTTACTACAAGCTTTGGGAACCAAACTAACGTTTAGTACAGATTTCCATCCCAAAATCGATGGCCAATCGGAAATAGTCACCATGGCCAATCAGAAATAGTAATCCAGACACTTGAAGATCTACTTTGCGCATGTGCGATTGATTATACTGAAAGCTGGGATTACAAGTTACCCTTGATAGGATTCACGTACAACGCAGTTACTAGACTTCAATAGAAATAGCTTACGAAGCACTTTATGGAAGAAAGTGCTGATCACCAATTCACTGGGATGAAATAGGTGCAACAATAGAGATAGGGCCAAACATTGTTGAGCAAGCTACGAAAGCCATTAGTAAGACGTGAGAGAATGAGAATAACATGGAGTAGACAAAAAAGCTACACTGATAACCGCCGACGAGAGCTGAATTTTGAAGCTGAAGAACATGTGTTTCTAAAGGTAGGACCCATGAAAGGGGTAATGAGATTTGGAAGGAAAGGTAAGCTGAGCCCAAGATACATTGGTCCAATTGAGATATTAGAAAGAGTTGGGACTCTAGCCTACTGATTAGAGCTACCTCCACCACTATCAGCAGTGCATAACGTGTTCCATGTATTAGCATTACGCAAGTATGTACCTAATCATCTCATGTGCTGAGATACGAACCGATGCAGCTTACGCCTAGTCTGAGTTATGAAGAAGAGCCGATGAAGATTCTTCTGATGCTCCCCGGAAATAGGATCACTAAGCAAATAGGAGTTCAGAAGGGGGGGGTTGAATGAACTCCTTCGATTTTTCTTATTTCAAAATACTTTTAAAAACTTTTGGATTCTCAGTTATATAATAAGCAAACTTCTCAGCCAACAAAATATGTGTGGAAATAGGCCGATTGGTTTGTGAACAATAAACTATGCGCAACACAAGTAAATGCGTAAATAAAAGATTGAGACGAGAGTTTGTTTCTGGAAGTTCGGATATAAATATCCTACGTCTCCCCTTCTTCCTCCTCGGAAGGTAACACTAGAAGACTTTGATACAAGTAGACAATCTACAAGCACCCGATCCCAAAGCCAACAGCCTTGAGAACTCCTAGCACTTCACAACGCTTCACGCAGACTTCGCTGCTGGTTTACAATGATTTTGAACGTTTTACGAACTTCTTAAAAGACAGTTTGTTTACAGACTCTATCAAATATATCAATGAGAACACGAAGCTAGAGACTGTAAATATCTTCTGGTATCAACAAAATGAATAACCAGAAGATTGACTCGAATGTTTATCTAATGAAGATCAAAACAAAATGTTCTTCGAGTCTTGAGCTTTTTGAAATATCAACGGAGTGAAAGCTCTGTTTGAATTTTGGCAGCGTTATAGCAAAGATAGAATAGCGAAGTTGGTTCTTCAATCACCGCTGCTGATATTTATAGTTTTCGATTGCAACGGTAACATTAACTCTCCAAAGGAAATAAATCCCGTTTGAATTACTGCCAAAATAGTACACCGTAATCTCTGCACCACTGCAAGGTCAAACGCTCATCCACAGAGCCAATTTGTCTTCTTTCCATTTTTGTGCAAGCATAGAGAAACGGCCACTGTACACTGTACTATTCACCCAAAATAGTACCTACCTTGTTTCCTTCATTCCAGGCAACTGTACGATCCAACAAATCTTTTCCATATAAGCAAACGATCGTATTTCAAATACTTAGAGCTTGCGCCTGAAATTACTTTGGAAATCAGCACTAACATCCATCATCGTCAAAAGCTTCAACTAAAAAAACGCTAAGAAAAATTCATCTGCTGAAATGCGTACGCGTTTTTCCATCTGTTGATTCCTTTAGCAATAAAACGATGTCGTGTCAACTTAATCAAGCGACACCGTTTAGCTATCTTCGTAAAGCATCTGCTGGATAACAACATGTAGCGCATCTGCTGGAGTAATACTTCTGCTGAAAACTCTAAGCCAATACGCTGTCGTTCCAACTAAATCAAACGCTGTCGTATCACAATCTTCAACGAATAGACTTAACCAACTGCTGAACCTCTTCAACAAAGTATCTGCTGAACACTTCTTCTGCTGAAACGAAACAGTGCACTCCACGACGTCGTTCCAACTTATCAAAACGCCGTCGTTTAGCACTCCTCCAACTAATCAACTGCTGATCTCTTCATGAAAACTCCAACTGATAAAATAGCACTTGTTGAATGCGACAACTGATCGATCAATCCATTTTGTCTTTTTGTTATCACCAAAACTTAATAAATATTGTTCTAACAATTTCCCCCTTTTGGTGATGACAAAACCTTCAGCAGCCGAGACAAACAAACTATGAAAAAATAAATTGCACACAATCTGCTGGAAAACAATTTTATTAACCAACAAAAATTGTACATAGGATGTGTACAAAAATTATCAGCAGAAAGAAAATTTAATCTTTTCTCCTTCTCTTCAAAGACCTTGCTTCTTTCCTTCTTCTTTCCCTGTCTCTCTCTGCTGCCTCTTGCTTCTCTTCAAAGACTTTGCCTCTCTTCTTCTTCGTTCCCTGTCTCTCTCTGCTGCTTCTTGACTCATAGATCTGTTGGCATCAGCATCTAAAACTGTTTGAACAATTCGCCGCTGAGTCATTTGAACTCTTTGCTCAAAAGATGGAGTCACTGCACTGCCTGTAATTTGAGTAGCAGCAGGCTGTTGAGGTCCTCGGCTGCCTCTTTCCCCCTTTTTGTCAGCACTGCCCCGATGAATATAATCAACAAGCTCACTGAGCTGGGCATGAATAAAATTATGATTCTCCTGTGCCTGACTTTGGAATTCAAATAACTGGTGGGAATGGGCTTCCTTGTTAGCCTCAGCATCCTTCTGAATATCATTCAAGCGCGAGGCCATGATGTCCACTTTTGTGTTGACTTCTTGCACTTCTTTCCGAACGTTCGCCAAGCCAACAAAGATAGATGCATTTTGCGCTAAGACATGCTTGCGGAATTCGTTGAAACGAATTGTCTGGACATCATCCAAAGTGCGACTCTCTTGACGTGCTTCCTGAGATAAAGATTTGAACACTGCAGCTTGATCATTCAGGGAGTCACGCACATTTTGCTCAATCTTATGCAGCTTTGAAGAGATATTGCTTTGAGACTCAAAAAGCTGTTCTGAGAGAGTAGCTTGAAAATCAGCAAACATAGCAGAGAGATCCTGAGAGATAGGAAGTCGGGAAGACGCAGTCGTATCAACATCTGAATGATCAAAACGGAGAGAAAAACTGCTGGATGAAGAAGAAGACTGTTGCTGCTCCAATGCTAACTGTACACGAGGAGCAACTGAAAAAGAATCCTCAAAACACTGTACGCCGCGCAAAACTGTCTTCTCTAAAGCAATAGCTGAAAGAAACTCTGTAATCTCTGCACTTGAAATCCGGTTGAATAAACTCAAATTAACAAATACGGAGCAAAACTGAGAAACTCTGAGCTCAAAAACTGTAGGCCGGCGAGGAACAAAACTGGAAACTGGTTCAGCTAACTGTACAGAACGACAAAACTGAGTAGATCCAATTGGAAGGAGTCGCTTAGCACTGAAATCAATAGCCTCCAAACAAACGTCTGCCCACCGCTTCCTCAACAGCTTGAAAAATACACTCAAAGTAGGTAGAGTGTCATCGTACTGCCTCTGAAGAGGAACCTCAGTAGAAATCATCCGCTTGGGAATCTTCACCCATCTATCAGCACACAGCTCCACCGCCCACAATCCATCAACCAAAAACATTCTCCTGATCCAGCACAACGATCGAGTGGTAAAATTTGATCTAGCAAGAACAGCTCCTCGATCGCGTGGACTCCCCTCAAACACCGAAGAGCAACAAGGCTTAGTCCATGTAAGACCAAGAATGCGTACCTCCTTTGCTAAATCCTCTAATAAAGAAAGATGGAGGTCCGCAAGCAGCTCTATCACTTGAATATCCACAGCTGAAGATCCTTGGCCAGGAGCGAAGTTGACCCTCCACGCCTCCAAAAATTTCCACACCAAAATTGTCCTGTACTTGAGCAAAATATAAAATTGCCGTTGAATAGCTTCCTGAGGTGACTCTGTTTCACCCCAAGATAAAACTTGTTCCTCCTTTTTGTACATCTCTTCAAAATTTATCGAAGCCAACTTCTTGAGGCTAAATGAATTAAAGAATGTTGCGACCTCATCAATAAACTGCGCTCGCAAACTCACCAATAAATCAATGTCAGCACAAATAAAAAAATAGTGCTCCTTTGCGGGATTGCCCTTAACAGGGTCTTTCTCCACCAAAATTTCTTTGCCTTTGTCATCGGCAGGAATACGAGGTAGACTTTTAAGAAACCAGGTCTTCTCAGTTACGCCTGGAATCTTGATCATTTGGCCCATCTTAATCTGCGTAACTTCCATGCAAGTGGAGGGTAGAGGAATATCAACTGGAATCGACAAGAGAATATCATCCAGTGACATTTTCTCATCTGCGCTAAGCACAACTTCAGCAGAAATCGGGGCCTCAAAATCCTCTACCTGCTGAAATTCATCAGCAGGAGAAACATCAGCAGTTGCTACATCTTCATCCTCAGTGTCACTTGCCGTGACCACTGGACGCTCTGCCTCCCACTGCTTGACAAGATCATCATAAGGCAGATCATACCAATTCTTTTCTACAGTCACTGCTGGTTCAGTTATATCAGCAGGTGCATCAGCTGCTCGCGTTTCATCGAGCACCTGCTGAATGATCAAATCCACCGCATCAGCAGATGAGCACCTGGGCTCCTCAACATCCAACGGCTCCACTACCAACGCCTCTTCAGCAACCTCTACCAATTCCAAAGAGGAGATAGATTTCTTCTTGAGAGATCGCTTCTTCTTGGGTACTGCTGCTTCAATATCAGCAGCAGTTCTCTTCTTTGAAACAACCTTTTTCTTCGCTGCCCCTGAGACCTCCTCAGCACCATCCCTATCGTTTATAGAGATAAAACGAAGCACTGTCTTCTTTGAAAGAATCTTGGAGGCTGGAAACTCAGAAGCTTCACCCAACTCCACAGTAGGAAAGGTCGCCAACAACAAACTAATCTGAATCGCAAAACCTTTAGCTTGCTTCGTCTTTGCAGCCACCATCTTCTTCAGAACACCAAAAAAAAACTTCGCCCAATTCATCTTCACACCGCAAACCACCACCGTCATCAAAGAGAATTTCTCAACAGTAATGGCGTTGAAAGATCCGGCTTTCACAGAAATTGCTTTCGCCACAATGTCGTAGAGAAGGCGATAGGGCATCTTCATCTGATTTTTCCTTCCAAATAAATTGATCTGCTCACCAGACAACGACACTATGCTCCTTGCATCAAAGATTGCATCCTTCGGCATCTCAGACAAATCCCCCAAACCCTCAATCGGCAGCTCAAACGACTCTGCAAAAAGCTTCTCAGTAATCTCCACTAGCTGACCACCAACAGTACTGAAAACCACCCCATTGCGAACCGATGCATTCTCAAAGAAATCCATCAACGCATCCTCATACACTACGGCAGGGCAGCCTAGAAAACCTCTAAGGCCGGAGGCCATAAGAGCTTCAAACATTGAAACCATGCCGGGGTCATCCATTGCAAGCACTGATTCGAAATCCACGTGTTGAGCATTTGAGTAGAGTGATGAAGCCATGTCGATTGTAGACCGTCGAAGAAAGTGCCTGTAAAAATCTTTGCAAAAGATAGAGCACAAAGAGATATGCAAGAGATAGCAAATATGTAGCGTAAAAGAGATAAACTGTAAGCGCGTAGATTATAAGGAATACGAAAAGCTTTTGAGTAGAGAGAATCCGTAAAAGAGATAAACTGTAAGCGCGTAGATTATAAGGAATACGAAAAAGCTTTTGAGAGAGAGAATGTTGATGTGACTGTTTGCATGGAAAGACACGTGTCAACCATCCGTTAGCGCGTACTGTTTTGAAAAAGATTTGAAAATTTTCAAAAACTTTAGATCGTACGGTGAAAATCATTTTCCAAAATTTAATCAAATAAAATACAGAAAAAGATAACTTCGCGCCAAAGGTTTTGTAGTCACATCTGCTGATACAGTAAGTGTAAAAACACTACTGCTGATTTGATTTTGCGCTGAGGGTGGCAAGTGCTGATATCTTATAAGCATCAGCAGTATACACGCAACTGCTGATTATTTCCAGCAGCGACATGTTCTGCTGACGTCACACTCATTAAATCAGCACCTGATTCCCCCTACGACAAATATACTCCAAACGCATGAAAAGCTTATTTCAGCAGGTAGGCTAATCGTTCCCCCTGAACAACAAACCTGCTGCTGAATTAAGCTATGGCTTATCAACCTTTAAAAGCGTTAGTGCACAAACAATTTAAGGCAATTCAAGAAGACCTAAAGAGTTTCTAAAATAAGAAAACTTAGCGTCCGGCAGAGGCTTTGTGAAAATATCAGCTACTTGCTGCTCAGTTGACACATACTCCAGCCGAACGTCCTTCTTTAGCACGTGGTCTCTAATGAAATGATGCCTTATGTCGATGTGCTTGGTTCGTGAATGCAGCACAGGGTTCTGAGTGATGGCAATCGCACTTGTGTTGTCACAGAGAATAGGAGCTTCAGAAGCATCAATGCCATAATCCTTTAGTTGGTGTTGAATCCACAGGATTTGAGCGCAACAACTGCCAGCAG
Source organism: Dorcoceras hygrometricum (assembly GCA_001598015.1). Lineage (NCBI taxonomy): Eukaryota > Viridiplantae > Streptophyta > Magnoliopsida > Lamiales > Gesneriaceae > Dorcoceras > Dorcoceras hygrometricum. The sequence continues at coordinate 10,773 of KQ991052.1, read as the reverse complement.
CAAGATACTCAGCTTCAGCAGTTGATGTGGCAATCGATGTTTGCTTCTTACTGAACCAGGAGATCAGTCGATCCCCTAAGAATTGACATGTTCCACTCGTGCTCTTGCGATCAATCCTGCAACCTGCGTAATCGGCATCACTACACCCAATTAAATTAAAGCCTGAGTCTTTGGGATACCAAAGACCCACATTGGAAGTACCCTTTAAATATTTAAGGATTCGCTTGACAGCAATATAATGTGATTTCTTTGGCTCTGCTTGGAATCTAGCACACATACAGACAGCAAACATGATGTCTGGTCTACTAGCAGTTAAATAAAGCAAAGAGCCTATAATTCCACGATACAAAGATACCTCAATGGCAGATCCAACTTCATCTTTGTCCATCTTGATCGTGGAGCTCATGGGAGTAGCTGCTGCTGAACTATTTTCCATTCCAAACTTTTTCAGCAGTTCTTTAGTATATTTGGCCTGGTTGATGAATATGCCATTCTCCAACTGGCGCACTTGTAAGCCCAAGAAGAAAGTCAGCTCCCCCATCATACTCATTTCAAATTTGTCCTGCATCAACTTAGAAAATTTCTTGCACAATTTGGGGTTAGATGATCCAAAAATAATGTCATCAACATATATTTGAACAAGTAAAACATGATCATCCTTAACAAATTTAAACAGAGTCTTATCAACTGTGCCTATTGTAAATTTATGTTCTAGCAGGAAATTTGTGAGTGTATCATACCAAGCTCTGGGTGCTTGTTTCAACCCATACAGAGCTTTATCCAGATTGTAAACAAACTCAGGATTTGTATGATCAACGAAGCCAGGAGGTTGTGCAACATACACTTCCTCTGTCAAGATGCCATTAAGAAAAGCACTCTTGACATCCATCTGAAAGACTTTGAAGTCTTTATATGCAGCATATGCAAGGAACATGCGAATGGCTTCTAATCTAGCTACTGGAGCAAATGTTTCATCGAAATCTATTCCTTCCATTTGCCTAAATCCTTGTGCTACCAGTCTAGCTTTATTTCTTGTTACTATTCCATCTTCATTCAGCTTGTCCTGAAGACCCAACGAGTTCCTATAACTGAATGATTCTTAGGTCTAGGTACAAGTTGCCATACTTTATTTCGTGCAAATTGATTCAATTCTTCCTGCATAGCTTCTATCCAGCTGGGGTCAGCTAAGGCTTCATCAATTATCTTAGGTTCTATATGCGAGATGAATGCAGCATCAAAATGTTCATATTGAGATAGCTGGCCTCTAGTGCGAACAGGGGATTCAAAATTACCTATGACTTGCTCAGGTGGATGATTTCTATTCCACCGAAGATCAAGTCCAATGGGATTTGATTGATGTTGTTCCCCCTGCATTGCTGGATTATTTGCAACTGCTGGATCAGCAGACGCCATTTGATTTGAATCGCTAGTTCGTGCGTCTGCATCCTGCTGGTTGGAATTGCTCGCTACTGATACATCAGCAGGTAGATTTGATGTGCTAGGCGTTGATTGACCAGCAGGAGATACTATTTGACAATTGCGCGCGACTGGATGTTCATCAGGTGTACTTGATACGATTTGTGAATTGCATCCTGCTGATTGACCAGTCAATGGTTGAGCGTCGTCTGCTGGTATATTACTTTGATGCTTCGACGCTTCTACTCCAGCAGCTGGTGCACTTGTAATTCGATCCTGCTGATCCAAGTTAGTTAAATTAATAACAATTGGATTACCTGCTGGATCTTGTTGAACATTGATGTGCGTAGTGACCACTGCTGGTTGTTCCTCCTCAGCTGATTCTCTTGGTGCCACGTCATCGTCTGAGTCATCAAGACTTGTTGATTCTAAACGTGAGCATAAATCGTGAAGGCTTGCAGCTGAGTTGGACTTGAAGCTAGTTTCATCAAAAACTACGTGAGCAGTTTCTTCAACATTCAAGCTTCTGCTGTTGAACACTCGATAAGCTTTGCTTACTGCTGAATA
>KQ991051.1:96947-108075 GCA_001598015.1 Dorcoceras hygrometricum | reverse complement strand
TTGAGGACATGTATAAGAAGGAAGAGTTAGTTTTATCCTGGGGCGAAACAGAGTCACCCCAGGAAGCTATTCAACGGAGGTCTTATATTTTGCTCAAGTATAGGAAAGTTTTGATTTGAAAATTCTTGGAATCGTGGAGATACAATTTTGTACCGGGCCAAGGATCTACCACAGTCGATCGCAGGGTTATAGATTTGCTATCGGCTCGTCATTTTTCTATTTTTAGAGGAGTTGACAACGACGGCTCGCGCTCATGGTCTTATATGGAAAAAGCCTTGTTGCTCTACGGTGTTTGAGGGGAGCCCACGCGATCAAGGCGCTGTAATTGCCAGAACCAACACAAATACTCGATCGTCTTGCTGGATTAGAACGATGATTTTGGTTGATGGAGTGTGGACTGTGGAACCGTGTGCTGATAAGTGGGTAAAAATTCCCCGGCAGGTTATTTCTACTGAAATTCCTCGTCAGAGACAATATGATGACACTCTCCCTACTGTGAGTGATTTTTTCAGGATGATGAGGAAGAGGTGGGCTGATGTATGTCTGGAGGTTGTTGAGTTTTGCGCTTTGTGGAGACTTCTACCGATTGGTTCTCTCCAGTTTTGCAGGTCTTCGTCAGTAGTAGAACGAGTTTCTCAAGTTGCTTCTGGACAGTATCAAATTTTTGCATTCAGAGTCTCTCAATTTTGCTCCATATTCGTTGATTTCAGTGTATTTAATTGGTTTCCAAGTGCAGATATTTCAGATTTTCTTTCGCATTTCCTCTAAGCTGCACAAGATTGAACAAAGCTTTCGTGACTCCCTGAGCGATCAAGCCGCATTATTCAAATCTTTATCTCAGGAATCACGTCAAGAGGTTCGCTCTATGGATGATGTCCAGACTATGCGCTTTAACGAATTCCGCAAGAAATTTTTGGCTCAAAATGCTTCTATCTTTGTTGGATTGGCGGATGTTCGTAAAGAGGTGCAAGAAGTAAATACGAAAGTGGACATTATGGCCTCGCGCTTAAATGTCATTCAAAAGGATGCTGAGGCCACCAAGGAAGCCCTTTCCCACCAGCTTTTCGAATTCCAAAGTCAGGCACAAGAAAATCATAATGTTATTCATGTCCAACTGAGCGAGCTTGTTGATTATGTTCATCGGGGCAGTGCTGACAAAAAGGGGGAAAGGGGCAGTCGAGGACTTCAACAGCCTGCGAATATTCAAATCGAAGGCAGTGCTGTGAGACCAACGCTTGCTCAAAGAGTTGAAATGGCTCAGAGGCATATTGTTCATACAGTGCTAGATGCTGATGCTAACAGAGAATTACTTGAGAGACAAGAAGCAGCGGAGCGTGACAGAGAAAGAATAAGAAGAGAGGCAAGGTTGTTGAAAAGAAGAAGAAGAGATTAATTAGCTTTTTCTGCTGGTAATCTTTGTACACATCTTTTGTACAATTTTGTTGGTTAATGAACATTTGCATTCCAGCAGATAGTGTGCAATTTATTTTTGCATATCTTTTGTCTCGGCTGCTGAAGTTTTGTCATCACCAAAAAGGGGGAAATTGTTAGGACAAAATTTATTAGTTTTGGTGATAACAAAAATAAGACAAGTTGCAATTGGACAATCAGTTGTCGCACTCAACAAGTGGTAATTCAGCAGTTGGGGTATTTTGAGAGAAATCAGCAGATGGTATGCGATCAGCAGATGAACTATTCAGCAGATACAATCCTTGCAAGCAATCAGCAGGTACATATAAGTGTTAGCGTGCTTTTGGTAAGGATTGGTAAACGACATCGTATTAATTAAAGAGATTAGCAGTTGATTGGTTGGAGAATGCTAAACGACCGCGTTTAGATAAGTTAGAACAACGTCGTTGGAGTGCACATGTACTTATCAGCAGTTGAACAATGAAGAGTAATCAGCAGATAAACTCTTGAAGAGAAATCAGCAGTTGGTTAAGTATATTCGTTGAAGAATGCGAAACGACAGCGTTTGGATAAGTTGCAACGACAGCGTATTGATTGGCTTATTCATACCAGCAGATGGCTTCAATGAACTTCAACCAGCAGGTGCACTACATGATGTTAACCACCAGATGCATTTCAAAGATAACAAAACGGCGTCACTTGAATAAGTTGGAACGACGTCGTTTTATCGCTAAAGGAATCAGTCGATGGAAAAACACAAACGTATATCAGCAGATGAATTCCTCCAAGTGTTATTCCAGTCGAAGTTCTTTGACAACGTTTGTGAAGTAAGTGCTGGTTATCAAAGTTATTTCAGGCGCAAGCTCAAATTGATTCAAAATACGATTGTTAACTCAATTGGAAAAGATTTGTAGGATCGTACAGCTGCCTGGAATTAAGGAGACAAGTTTGGTACTATTTTGGGTAAATAGTACAATGTACAGAGGTTGTTTCTCCATGCTTGCACAAATATGGAAAGAAGACAAATTGGCTCTGTCAATGAGCAATTTACCTTGTAGTGGAGCAGGAATTACGGTGTACGATTTTGGCAGAAATTCAAACGGGATTCATTTCCTTTGGAGAATTAAATGACCGTTGCAATCGGAGCCTATATATATCAGCAGCAGTGTTGAAGAAAACATACTTCCCTATCTATCTATTGTTGTCACGCTGCCAAAATCAATACAGAGCTTACTCTTCGTTGAAATACTCAAAAAGCTCAAAGACTCGAAGAACCTATCATTTGATCTTCATTGAATTACCTTCGAGTCAATCTTCTGGTTACTTTGTTGTAATCGAGTTTCTTTCTTGAAACCAGAAGATATTTACAGTCTCATAATACGTGTTTTCATTGATATATTCTATGGAGTCTGTAACGAACTGTCTTTGTAAAGAAGTTCGAAAAACTATCAAGTGTTGTAAAAACCAGCAGCGAAGTCTGCGTGAAGTGTTGTAAGGTGCTAGGATTTCTCATAGCTGCGGGTTACGGGATCGGGTGTTTGTAGAAAGGCTACTCTCATCAAAGTCTTCTAGTGCTACCTTCCGAGGAGGAAGAAGGGTAGATGTAGGACATTGAAGTCCGAACTTCCAGAAACAAACGCTGACTCAATCTTTACTTACAGCTTTTATTTATTGTTGCGCATTATTCACTGTTCACAAACAAATCGGCCTTTTTCCGCACATATATTGTTGGCTGAGAAGTTTGCATAAAACTGAGATCCAAAATACTTTTAAAAGAGTTTTGAAATAGAAAAATCGAAGGAGTTCATTCCAACCCCCCCCCCCCCTTCTGAACTCCTATTTACTTAGTGATCCTATTTCTGGGACCATCAGGTGAACATGCTTGTAGTGCTTTAAGGGACCATAAAGAAGGACAAGCCCGTCCTCCTTATGGGCTCTTCTTCCTCTGTGAAGAAGGGGCCCAAACGCAAGGGAAAGAAGCGTTCTGCCCCTGCGAAGGAGGAAAAGCCCACCAAGAAGCCGAAGGCAAATTCGATCCGATCGAGGTGGTGAATACTTAAGTGCTGAGTTTCAAGACTATCTGAAAGAGAATGGGATTCTCTCGCAGTGGACCCCTCCGGCCACACCACAGCTCAATGGTGTAGCGGAGCGTCGTAATCGAACCTTGATGGACATGGTTCGGTCTATGATGAGCTTCACTGAGCTTCCTACCTCGTTTTGGGGCTATGCGCTCAAAACGACGATAATGTTGTTGAACAGTATCCACACCAAGGCAGTGTATAAGACTCCATATGAGATATGGATGGGCAAACCACCCAAATACTCATACATGAGGATTTGGGGATGTCCTGCTTACGTGAAGCAGACAGTGGGAAATAAGCTGGATACTAGATCCATCTTATGCTACTTCATTGGGTATCCAAAGAATTCCATTGGATACTACTTCTACTATCCCAACGAAACAAAAGTGTTTGTTTTTAGAAATGCCACCTTTATGGAAAGGGAGTTTCTACTCGATAGAAAAGGCAATATAGTAGAACTCGAAGAGGTTCGAGAACCAACTGAAGTACCAATTGAATCTCTCGCACCTCCAGAGCTAGTACCAGAAATGGTCGCACCTAGGAGATCCGAAAGGGTTCCTAGGGCTCCTGAAAGATATGGTTTCTTCCTTGAAGATGATCAAAGTGATCAAGTTGTTGGATGTGATCCAAGAACTTTGAAGGAGGAAATTTCCGATGCTGATTCTAATTTGTGTCTTGAAACAATGCAGTCTGAGATTGACTCAATGCATGCGAACTAAGTTTGGACTCTTGTTAATCCTCCCGAAGGAATTGTTCTTATTGGGTTCAAATGGATATACAAGAGAAAACTTGGGTCTGATGGTAAGGTATTGACCTACAAGGCACGACTTGTCGCGAAATATTACACTCAAAGGCAAGGTGTTGACTATGATGAAAATTTTTCAATAGTCGCAATGTTCAAGTCAATTAGAATCTTACTAGCCGTAGCCGCATGGTACGACTATGAGATATGGCAAATGGATTTGAAAACTGCGTTCCTTAATGGAAACATTAAGGAAGAGATCTATATGACGCAGCCTGAGGGTTTCACATCTGTAGGAAGTGAGCATAAGGTATGCAAACTTCAGAGATCGATATACGGTCTCAAACAAGCATCGAGAAGTTGGAACCTGTGGCTAGAGGTAACATAGCAGTTGAGAGAGTCGCCTCTGCGGACAACATTGCTGATCCACTTACGAAGCCCTTGCCAGGACCGTTGTTTGAAAAACATCGCGAAACAATGGGACTGCGTCTGTTGAGTAGTTGGCTATAGGCAAAGTGGGAGATTGTTAGAGTAGATTCCAACTAGCCAACTTGTGGCGTGTGGGTTTTATAGACTCTTGTGTATAACGATCTTTATTTATGAAATACGCATTTCTTTTATGGCATTCTTTATTTTCATTATGTTATAATGTTAACAATTATGTTGGATAAAGACCTAGAATGCACCATAGTGTATGTTAGATGTGATAGTGGATATGATGGCTATCAAGAAACACATCTAATAGTCACTTTGTATTCTGAATTCGTTCCTAGTCGATTGGGCCGTCAAAATGAGGATAAGGCCGCCCGAGCTTGAGACTAGCATATGCGATGTGAAGTACCATGTTTCATTGGTAGGGAACATTGTGATGTTCTGAGCATGCAGATGGATAGTGACCTGGTGATCTATCAAACTACCCTCGTTCGGACTTTCCAAGTGGTTACCATTTGTCGAGTGGATAAGTCCGAGGTCTTGGTTGTACTGATTAGTCCTCACTACTCGAAACGTCATTGAGACTCTGCATGATAGGCGCCTCACTTTAACCCGTTTACCGACTCACTTGGGGTCATTAGGTGGCGGGATTGGGTGAGGTCCCGATGCATGTAGGAGTTGATGCTTCGTTGTCGAGGATTCACCGCTCGCTTTCATGCGTGGATATCCTATGCTATCTGAGGAGGTAATACTGTATAAATCTCTAGCTAGAGTACTGGATGTGTTTTAGGTAAATTGGTTTACCTAGTAACACTCGCGATGTCACTATTTGATCTCCAAGATGTATGCATAGCTATCGGATATTTAGCGACTCTCGATTTACCAATGATCGTTGATCTGATCGGGATATATGTGTTGAAAGGACCGTACTGTACGTTAACAACGACCAAATGGTTTTTGCAGGCACTATCAGTGATACCGAAGGGATCATGGGGCGATGTTGTTAGGCGCTTTACCATGATCCGATGGGCAAGTCCGAAATTGTGATTTCAGAGTCACAATGGTTGTGGGCCCATGGCTAGCTGTATCCATGAACCATTGAGGGTCACACAAGTACTGGATTCATGATTCCCGCACGGAAACTGAGCTCAATGTGTTGAGAATAGGAAGAGGATTTTATGGAGTGTGACTTCCTAAAAGTCAACAGGGGTCAAATTGCGATTTCCCAAAGTTGAGGGGCTAAAATTGTTTTTCACATCATAATCTTCAGTTTTGGAAACTGAGTCGATCGGTCCGATCTGATCGTCGATCGGAGTTATGATGAAAGTGATTTAAATTAACCGAATGTTCATATGGACCTGGGCCAGATTCAAGTCCAATGGGCCGGTTCAAGCCCATCATGGGTCTATATGTTGATATGACCTAGGGCTACAATCACTACTAACTAACAACCTCATACCCTAGTCTCTATAGCCGCCGCCCCTCCTCTCCATAAGCCTCGCCGCCGTCGGCCTTTAAGCGCCGCCGCCGCCGCCGACGCACCGCAGCCCGCCGTCGGTGACTTTGTGATCGGACTTGTTCAGATCAACGTGACGAGGAGATTCCATTCGTGCAAAATTCGTCAGCTCTTCTAGTGCAGACTGACGGAGGATTCTTGTTTCCGGTCGTTGACCTGATTAGGAGGATCTACCGCCGCCTACATTTCAAGAGCCAGAATTCCCTGTGAATCTGGTTGCAGCCAGGCGCCTAGACGCCAGCAAGGTAACGATTCAAACATCCTATGTATGTTTATCGTTGATTATTTGATATGCATTGTACGTTTACGGGGCAAAAATTTTAAATTCCGATGCGCCCCCGGGAAACGGGATCCGGATCCTCCATTGTCGCCATGTGGAACTGTAGCGTTGACTGGAGAATATATATATATATATGTGTGTGTGTTGACCAACACTTAGCGAATTGGAGACCCGACATTTCTTATCTTCTTCCATAGAGATCTATCGACATATATCTGTTCTTCGAACCTCCGATTACCATCGATTTACGCCGCCGTTTGGAGCAAGATATGTGGTACTGAGCTCGTCTCCTTAAGATCTTTCGATGGATACCATTTTGGAGACTTGAGTCATCGAGTTTAGGGAGCGCGAAGTAGTTGCACGGTTTGAATATCATCGCAATTTATGGCCAGTATTTCTTTTGTTCTTAAGCAGCTTTGGGTGGTAGCTACGTGATTGTTTGAGAAGCTTTTGTTAGGTGTTCGCAGAGAGCTGTAGGAGCTGTGTTCTCGTGCGTGAGCTACTGGAGGTGTCCCCCTGTGCGATCTGTTGAGGTAGTAGTTGTACGAGTTTGAGGTACGATGAGCTCATACTAGCAGCTTTGGTATAATCATGTTAATATTTCCTGCATGATGTGAATTGCTGTGTGGGCTAATTGATTTTACCTAGTTGTGTGATCTCCATGTATATGTGCTAGTTGAAATTGTCTAACTGCGCGGTTAATTGCTGGTTCTCTGTTTGATTTGCTTATGTGTTATTTATATGCGTTGTTATGAGCTGAAATTTCCTTGCATACACGCATATCATATTGAGCCTGGTTTCTTGGAGAACTGACCGATATATAGTATATAGTACCAGTATGATGATTATAGTATTTTGAAAATAAAATTATTGAGGTGTCGGTTGATCTCCGTAACCTCGACTCCCCACTGAGATTTGTTTGTCGGTTGCCCTGAGGTTCACTTGGGTAGCTCCCACCCCTCAGTAAGCATGAATGACACAGTTGGGGTGAGAAAATAGATTGCAAGCTGTTGGAGTAGATGCCCAACTAGCCAACTTGTGGCGTGTGGGTTTATAGACTCTTGTATGAAACAATCTTTATATATATGATATTCGCATTCTTTTTATGGCGTTCTTTACTTTCATTATGTGTGTAATGATTTACAATTGTGTTGAGTAAAGACCTAGAATGCACTTAAGCGTATGTTAGATGTGATAGTGGGTATGACGGCTATCATGAAAAACATCTAATAGTCGCTGTGGTGTTGGGTAAGGGCCGCCGATTCGTGGCGGCTGCTCCACGTGCGATGGTCGCACATCGCCGACCAAAGTATGCACCGACTGGTTGCGCGATCGTGGCGGCTGGATGGAGGCGCTGCATCACACGGGCCGCGCAAGCTGTTGCGCGTGGAGCTGCGAGAGTCGCCGCCTCCCTCGCCGATGGTCGCGCATCGTGTAGCGCCGCTGCACGCTACGCTGGTCGAAGGCTGGCCGATGCGACGTTGGGACGCCGCTGCGCACGATGGGCGATCGTCGTGCACATGGATGAGCGACGTTGCGTTGCGCTTCGTGCGATGGTGTGCGGCTGCTGCCGCGAGTTTTCGTCGGTGGCGGCGTCGCCGGCCGGCCGTCGCTCCGGCGAGTCTCCGACGATGTCGTGACGGCTGGTCTGATTTCTTCTAGGATTTGGTTCGGGCCTGTCTCGGGCAGCCCGTGAAGTTCTCGGGCCGATAAGCGATGTCGGGCCCGGTTTTTATCGATTTTGAAATTTTAAGTTTTTGGGCCTAAAATTGTTTTAAACCCAATTTGATACAATTAAAATTAGTAAAATGTGATTTTAATTATGAAATATGATTTTGTAATAAAATATGATTTTGTTGATTAAAATTTGTTTTATCGGCAAAATACGATTTTATTATAAAATACGATTTCGTAATTAGAATATGATTTTAAGATAAATAATTAGATTATTTAAATTATGCATGTTAATTAGATTAATTGCATGATTGGGGTGATCGAGAGCCGTGCCCAATATGTTAGGTGTATGCAATAGGTTTTATTTGATTTCGGTTTTTAATAATATTGATTATCATTTAAAGTGGGCCTGTTTGTGGCCCGTTCCCACCCCTTATAAATGTATCCCTTATCTGTCATAGTAGATTTAAATGTAAATTTAACGTTGGCTCATATTATTGGGTACATTAAGGGGACCGTCCTTCACGACTCAACATTGATGGGTCATCTTGACACGTGATAGTAAACGGCGTCATATTATTGGGTCCTTACTGGACATACATGGAGGTTGCACCGGTTGCAATCGGAAACTACCTTTTGGGGGTCATGGATGGCTGATATTATTCGGGTCCATGATCGCTTGATTGGGCTCCGTGTACCCACTAAAGAAACCTGTTTTCTCGATTTCATTAGAGGGTGGTGAAATCGTTAAAATAGTGGGAGGGTAATTCATAAAACTAAACGACCTTGTTTTATGTCTTAGCTTATATCTTATATAGTTAGTAATGTATGTCCGTTTTCTCTCAGTATTACTGCATGTAAAATGGTTTTGATGAAAAACCCGCTCGCTGCTATACTGGATAACAACAAGTTCACCGGTCTGAACTACCAAGACTGGCTCCGCAACCTCAATCTTGTATTGGCTTCGGAGAAACTTATCTATGCGATAGAGAAGACTGCTCCTAAGTTTGCCCCTGCCGATGTCAGCCCTGAGGAGCTGGTAACGCTTAAACAATGGTGGGACGACGAGGTTAAAGCTCGATGCTATGTGATGGCATCGATGTCCAATGAAATGCAACGGCGTTTTGAGAAGACGAAATATGCTGCTGACATACTTCATCATCTCAAAGAGCTGTACGGGGAGAACTCTCGACATGAGAGGTTCACGGCTGTCAAGGAGCTGATGACGAGCCGCATGCGCGATGGGACCTCGGTCCGCGAGCATGGGGTTCGTATGATTGGGCTCGTTGAAAAGCTGTCGGGACTTGATATCGCGCTTCCACACGAGCTGTCGGTGGATGTACTTCTCCTCTCGCTACCCGCTGCATTTGACCCCTTTGTGGTCAACTTCAACATGAACAAGCTGGAAGCCACCCTTGAAGAGGTGGTGAACATGCTTGTAGTGTTTGAGGGGACTATAAAGAAGGACAAACCTGTCCTCCTTCTGGGTTCTTCTTCCTCTGCGAAGAAGGGGCCCAGACGCAAGAGCAAGAAGCGTTCTGCTCCTGCGAAGGAGGAAAGGTCCGCCAAGAAGCCAATGGCAAAAGCTTCCAAACCAAACAAGCATGAGGATGTTTGCCACCACTGCCACAAGGCTGGGCATTGGAGGAGGAACTGCAAGGAGTACCTCGAGCAGTTGCGAACTACGAAAGGTATGTTATATATCGAAATAAATATGTCTCTTAATTCGACTTCTTGGATACTTGATACCGGATGTGGATCTCATATCTGCAATGATTTGCAGGTGATGACAAGAAGCCGACGTCTTAGAGACGGTGAGACCCACTTGAGGCTTGGCAATAGAGCAAGAGTTGCTGCAGTAGCTATAGGAGATATTTATTTATTTCTGTCTTCAAATTTTAAGTAGTTGTTAATAGACGTTTTATTTGTTCCTGAATTGATTAAAAACATTATTTCTATTCCTATGCTTGATAGAGATGGATATTCTTGTATGTTTGCTAATTCGATTTGCAATATTTACAAGAATGAATGTTAAATTGGAATTGGGGAACGCGAAAACGATCTATACACCTTAAGATTAAAAGACGTTCCAACTCGCGATGTCGAAACACACACAACAACGATTAAACGGAAACACGATAACTTAAACCCAGCACAACTTTGGCACGCTAGGCTAGGTCATAGAAAGGGCAAAATAGTAGAACTTGAAGAGGTTCGAGAACCAATTGAAGTACCAAGTGAATCTCCCGCACCTATTGAGCCAGTACCAGATATGGTCGCACCTAGGAGATCCGAAAGGATTCCTAGGGCTCCTGAGAGATATGGTTTTCCCTTTGAAGATGATCAAGGTGATCAAGTTGTTGGATCTGATCCAAGAACTTTCAAGGAGGCAATTTCCGATGCTGATTCTAATTTGTGTCTTGAAGCTATGCAGTCTGAGATTGACTCAATGCATGCTAACCAAGTTTGGACTCTTGTTAACCCTCCCGAAGGAATCGTTCCTATTGGGTGCAAATGGGTGTACAAGAGGAAACTTGGGCCTGATGGTAAGGTAATGACCTACAAGGCACGACTAGTCGCGAAAGGTTACACTCAAAGGCAAGGTGTTGACTATGATGAAACCTTCTCGCCAGTCACAATGTTCAAGTCAATTAGAATATTGTTAGCCATAGCCGCATGGTACGACTATGAGATATGGCAAATGGATGTGAAAACTGCATTCCTTAATGGAAACATTAAGGAAGAGATCTATATGACGCATCCTGAAGGTTTCACATCTGTTGGAAGTGAGCATAAGGTATGCAAGCTTCAGAGATCGATCTACGGTCTCAAACAAGCATCGCGAAGTTGGAACCTGAGATTCGATGAAACAATTAAGGAATTTGGTTTCATCAAGAATCCCGAGTAGCCATGTGTCTATAAAAAGGTAGTTAAAAGCGCTGTGACGTTCCTCGTACTTTATGTTGATGACATTCTACTCATTGGGAATGATG
>KQ991051.1:62613-76650 GCA_001598015.1 Dorcoceras hygrometricum | reverse complement strand
AGTAGCTAACGAGGGTTTCGAAGATGGAGATAAGAAATATCGGGTGGAAAATAATTAAGTGTTGCTCAACATTTCTCCTTACAAACCTCCATGCAACAGCTGTTGTTCCCTTAAATCAGTCGTCGGGTAATGCTACAGTAGAAATCTTACAACTGAATCAATGTTTCCCCTCAATCGAATCAGTTGATACAAACAGACGTTGCACTACACAAAGGGATATCAAAATGACACCGTACCAACTAATCAAAACGACGTCGCAGTGCTCCAACAGTTGGGGATAATTCTCTCGCGGAACGACCAACAGCTGAATCTAAAATAAGATCAAAACGACGACGTATCAAGGTTCCCGCTAACAAAGGTAAAACGACGTCGCCTTACTAACAACAGCTGGTCCCTCGCAAATGCAACGGCTAATTAGCACTAGAACATCAGTAGCAACTCAACTGTTGACCAACACTTGACAGCTTCTTGCGCGCGCGTTAACGCTAACTGCTAAAATACCAACGTCTGAAATCCACGTCGGCATGATACTGTTCCTACCAAGACGCAACGACTGAATTCTCATGCAACTCACTGCTGATTTCCTCACGTAATAGCTCACAACTTGTCACGCTACTACTGAAATACTAACAGCTGAATTGCTCGCAAACATTCACATAATAACGCTGCTGACTTTACTTCTCTCAGTGATAAACCTTACTGCTGGAACGCTACTGGGATCATTCCCCGCTAGCAAAAGCAACTGCTGAACTTCAATTCCCGAAGTCTGAACTTCACAAACCAACTTTACTACAATTCCTCAAAATCTGAAATTCGAATTCCCTAAAATCTCGTGACTAATCCTAAGACAAAAATGATTAATCACTATTCGAATTTCTCAATCCTCATAGACTCACTCGTTCATCTCGAGTGCATTCATTCAGAGGATGGTATTATTCCAAAGAGCTTTGTTGTGGCCCTCACAGTGACGATCCCGTCAGGAGACGAGATAACAACTGCCAGCATCGTTCAGGTTTTGGTGATGATGTTTCAGGATCATGCAGTCAGAGCAGATTTGATTGTATTACTGATGTCAGGATTCGAACTCATTCTAGGGATGGACTGGTTGACGGAGTATGGAGCGGTGATTGATTTCCATCAGAGGTCAGTGACGATCAGGCCGCCAGGACAGGATAATTTCCTCTTTTAAGCGGCGAGGAGACCGCGGAAGCCCATATTTATATATTTTCTACAGGCCAAGAAGCTAGTTGAGCTTGGATGTCAGGCGTCCTTAGCCAGTGTTACCACTTCAGGAGATTCAGCAGGCCCTTCTCTGTCTGAGGTGGAGGTAGTCAAGGCTTTGCAGGTGTTTTCTCTGATGACATTGTGGGAGTTCCACCGGAGCGAGAGAGTTTTCGATTGAGTTAGCACCAGGTACAGTTCCGATATCTAAGGCACCGTACCGATTGTGCTGTTCGTGAAGAAAAAGGATAGCAGTATGAGGTTGTGCATCGACTACCGGGAGTTGAACCGAGTTACTATGAAGAAAAAAAAGTACCCGCTCCCGAGGAACGAAGATTTGTTTGATCAGTTGCAGGGGGCTTCCTTTTTCTCCAAGACTGATTTTGGATCGGGGCACCGTAAGTTAAAAGTCATAGAGAAATACGTGTCCAAGACTGCATTTTAGACGCATTACGGCCACTACGAGTTCTTTGTAATGCCGTTTGGCCTGACGAATGCCCCAACGATCTTCATGGATTTGATGAACAGGGTTTGCAGATAGTACTTAGACCAGTTCATCATCGTATTGATCGACGACATCTTAGTCTACTCGAAGAGCTTAGAGGAGAATAGACAGCATTTGCAGACCGCACTGCAGTCATTGAGAGAGCACATATTTTATTCTAAGATAAGCAAATGCGAGTTTTGGCTTGAGCAGGTGGCGTTTTTGGGGCATATCATTTCTAGAGATCGTATTTCAGTTGACCCATCGAAGGTGGAGGCGGTACGGAACTGGTGGATTCCAAATAATGCAGCAGAGATTCACAGTTTCTTGGGTTTAGCAGGATATTACCGCAAGTTCATCAAGGGCTTCCCTTTGATTTTAGTGCCCTTGACAGCCCTGACCAAGAAGAATGTTAAATTGTTATGGAGTCTCGAGTGTCAGAGGAACTCCGATCAGTTGAAGGAGGCTCTCACTTCAGCGCCAGTTTTAGAGATGCCATTGGATCATGAGAAGTTTGTGGTGTATACAGATGCTTCCCTGAGAGGTTTAGGTGATGTTCTGATTCAGGGTGGCAAGGTTATTGCATATGCATCGAGACGGCTGAAGAGTTACGAGAAGAACTATCCGACGCATGATCTAGAGCTTGAAGCAGTAGTTTTCTCACTGAAGATTTGGAGACACTACTTGTACGGTGAGAAGTGTCAGTTTTCACAAACCATAAGAGCCTCAAGTACTTATTCACCCAGAAGGAGCTGAATATGAGGCAGCGCAGGTGACTGGAGTTGGTGAAGGATTATGATTGTAACATTAGCTACCATTCGGGTAAAGCTAATGTGGTGGCAGACGCTTTGAGTTGGAAGACTTTAGTGGTGGCATTCTTATCAGTAGAGCGACCACTAAAGGCGGAGATTTAGAGAATCGGGTTGGATTTCTATTCCGGAGGCTGTGCGCCTAGCCTAGAAGCGCTCACAGTTCACTCGACTCTTCGAGATCGGTTAGAGTCGGTAAAGTCACTGACGAGCAGTTACGAAAGTGGATACGGCGAGATGAGGCCAGAGGATGAGGTATGTATACACTTGAGGATGAGATAATACTTTTTAGGTGCCATATGTGGGGGCCGAGTACTGGGCAGTTGAGAGTTGAGATCTTATCAGAGGCTCATTTATCAACATACTCCATCCACCCAGGGAGTACGAAGATGTACAGAGATTTGCAGACGCTCTATTGGTGGCCTGGGATGAATAAGGACATTGGACGGTTTGTATCTGAGTGCTTGACCTGGGATGTCAGGCGTCCTTAGCCAGTGTTACCACTTCAGGAGATTCAGCAGGCCCTTCTCTGTCTGAGGTGGAGGTAGTCAAGGCTTTGCAGGTGTTTTCTCTGATGACATTGTGGGAGTTCCACCGGAGCGAGAGAGTTTTCGATTGAGTTAGCACCAGGTACAGTTCCGATATCTAAGGCACCGTACCGATTGGCTCCTACAGAGATGAAGGAGCAGATTCAGGAGTTGCTCGACAAGGGATTTATTAGCCCTAGATTTTATCCGTGGGGCGCACCAGCACGGTTTGTTAAGAAGAAGGATGGCAGTATGAGGTTGTGCATCGACTACTGGGAGTTGAACCAAGTTACAGTAAAGAACAAATACCCACTCCCGAGGATTGAGGATTTGTTTGATCAATTGCATGGAGCTTTGGTTTTCTCCAAGATTGATCTGAGATCAGGTACCATCAGTTGCGAGTCAGAGAGGAGGACGAGTCCAAGACTGCATTTTGGACACGTTACGACCACAATGAGTTTTTGGTGATTCCGTTTGGACTGACGAATGCCCCAGTGGTCTTCATGGACTTGATGAACTAGGTTTTTTGGTAGTACTTAGACCAGTTCATCATCATTTTCATCGAAGACATCTTGGTCTACTCGAGGATCTTAGAGGAGCATAGACAGCATTTACAGAACACACTGCAGACATTAAGAGAGAACACATTGTATGACAAGTTAGCAAGTGCGAGTTTTGGTTTGAGCAGGTGGCATTTTTGTGCCATATCATTTCTAGAGATGGGATTTCAGTCGAACCATCATAGGTGGAGGCAGTCCAGAACTGGGGGATTCCAAATAATGCAGCAGAGATTCACAGTTTCTTGGGTTTAGCAGGATATTACCGCAAGTTCATCAAGGGCTTCCCTTTGATTTTAGTGCCCTTGACAGCCCTGACCAAGAAGAATGTTAAATTGTTATGGAGTCTCGAGTGTCAGAGGAACTCCGATCAGTTGAAGGAGGCTCTCACTTCAGCGCCAGTTTTAGAGATGCCATTGGATCATGAGAAGTTTGTGGTGTATACAGATGCTTCCCTGAGAGGTTTAGGTGATGTTCTGATTCAGGGTGGCAAGGTTATTGCATATGCATCGAGACGGCTGAAGAGTTACGAGAAGAACTATCCGACGCATGATCTAGAGCTTGAAGCAGTAGTTTTCTCACTGAAGATTTGGAGACACTACTTGTACGGTGAGAAGTGTCAGTTTTCACAAACCATAAGAGCCTCAAGTACTTATTCACCCAGAAGGAGCTGAATATGAGGCAGCGCAGGTGACTGGAGTTGGTGAAGGATTATGATTGTAACATTAGCTACCATTCGGGTAAAGCTAATGTGGTGGCAGACGCTTTGAGTTGGAAGACTTTAGTGGTGGCATTCTTATCAGTAGAGCGACCACTAAAGGCGGAGATTTAGAGAATCGGGTTGGATTTCTATTCCGGAGGCTGTGCGCCTAGCCTAGAAGCGCTCACAGTTCACTCGACTCTTCGAGATCGGTTAGAGTCGGTAAAGTCACTGACGAGCAGTTACGAAAGTGGATACGGCGAGATGAGGCCAGAGGATGAGGTATGTATACACTTGAGGATGAGATAATACTTTTTAGGTGCCATATGTGGGGGCCGAGTACTGGGCAGTTGAGAGTTGAGATCTTATCAGAGGCTCATTTATCAACATACTCCATCCACCCAGGGAGTACGAAGATGTACAGAGATTTGCAGACGCTCTATTGGTGGCCTGGGATGAATAAGGACATTGGACGGGAGTGGAAATGGGAGAACATCACGATGGATTTTGTGGTTGGTTTACCCAGGAGTCCCAGAGGCTTTACGGTGATTTGGGTGATTGTGGATCGGCTCACCAAGTCTGTGCATTTCTTACCGGTGAAGAACATTTTCACCTTGACGCAGTATGCGGAGCTTTACATTAGAGATATTGTCAGGCTGCATGGCATACCAGTCTCTATTGTGTCAGATCGGGACACCAGGTTTACATATGCGTCCTGGAGGAGCTTGCACGCCGTGTTGGGGACTAAGTTGTCTTTCAGTACATCTTTTCATCCACAGACAGATGGCCAGTTGGAGAGACTCATTCAGATTCTAGAGGATTTGCTGAGAGCCTGTGTGATAGATTTTAAGGGTACGTGGGATTCCAGATTGCACTTGGTGGAGTTCACGTACAATAACAATTTTCAGGAGTCAATTGGTATGGATCGCTATGAGGCTCTGTACGGGAGAAGGTGTCGGTCTCCCATGCACTGGGATGAGGTTGGCGAGAGAGTATTGACTGGGCCAGAGCTGGTGCAACAGACAGTAGATATTGTGACGAGGATACGTGATCGGATGAGGACAACCTATAGTCGTCAGAAGAGTTATGCCGATCATAGACGACGATATCTGGATTTGACGGTATGGGATCACGTTTTCATGAGGATATCGCCCATGAAGGACGTGAGGCGTTTTGGCCGGAGAGGCAACCTCAGTCCGAGGTTTATTGGACCATTTGAGATTTTGGAGAGGATTGGTACGTTGGCGTATCATGTAGCACTACCACCTAGTCTGTCAGTCGTGCATAATGTGTTCCATGTCTCGATGCTACAGAATTATGTTTTGAATCCGTCGCATGTTTGGACTTTGAGCCTCTTCAGTTAGCACCAGATTTATCATTTGAGGAGCGACCGGTTCAGATTTTGGCTCGAGAGGAGTGTAGGCTTAGAATGCGAAGTATTCCAATGGTCAAGGTTGGCAGAATTACTCAGAGGATGAGGCTACTTAAAGTATTGAGAGGGGTCTTTTGGTACACACTAATGGAAAAAAATGCTAATTAAAACTTTAACCACACAAACTACATTTTATAATTAAGAGATTTTATATTACGAAAAATATTTTATTTCCAAACTTAAAGTATTGAGAAGGGTCTTTTGGTACACTTTCATTCTCCTTAACCTCATTATTGAAAACCCTAGCCTCCCTCCCTCTCCCTCTCCATCACTCACGCCTCCCTCCCCTTTTTCACAAGTGTCCATCGAATTTTCTTGGTTTCTTGGTGGTTTCATGGTTCAGGCGTCCCTATCTCGAGTCTGCCGTCCCGATAACGCATAGTCTACATAGTTCTTCATAAAGACATGCTCAATTATCTCTTTTTCTCACTATACGGTTTTTTAAAATTATGTTGCATGATTTGTATGTGAATTTCTTTGATCTAAGTTTTGTATTTTTGATCCATGCATGTATCATTATTTTCAACTCGTATTTGATTCGTTCTTTGTTATACATCGGCCATGGATGGTTTATGGGGCTAAAGTTGTTCCAAGGGTGGTCTGGTAGTTAGTCCATCGAGTTAGAAGCACATGGGTCCAAACAGGGAGTGATATGGTCAAGGAATAAACTAGTTGCGAATTTTATGATCAGCCTGTGTCCTGGCTTGTTGTCTGTGCGTGACAGTAGAGTTGTTGGCATTAGGTAAGCCTCTCTATGCGGTCTGTGTGGTCAAGGTTGATTTCAGGAGGTAGCTCATTGAGTTAGGGTCACGCAGGTCCAAACGGTTCCAGGAGCTATCCCATCGAGTTAGGATAACGTGGCTCCAGACGGAGAGCGATTTGGTTAGGAAATGGATTTTTAATGAATTTTACGGTTTACCCGCTCAAACTGCATCTCGTCGGGACATAAAATATAAAGTTCGATTTTAAGCGTAAATGGGTCAAATCATTTTATGTCCAACTTTTAAGTCAAAATTTTATAGCCTAAATCTCTTTTATTTAATGGTCAAATACTTTTATGAAATTTAAAAGTCTAATTGTTTGGTCAAGGGGACTTTTATTTTGCCAAAATTCAATGTCTGGTTTCAAGTGGAAGGATCGAGTGCTTTTATCGATTTTGAAACAAAATCATGAGTTTAATGGGCCATGTCATGTTTTGGGGTTAAATTTCATTTTAAGGTGTAGGTCTATGCCGTTGGCTTAGAATTAGTGGGCCAATGACTTGAACCAGTCCTTGACCGGAGGTTGAAGGAAAAATATAGAAACCCGTAAATATATATTTAATTATATATATAGTATGTTATGCATACGATTATGATAATATTTAACGAAAGAATTAAATATATATTAGCGGGCTAATCCATTTAATTGCATATTTTATGACGATCATGCATCATGAAAGTTTATGAAATGTTAAAGGCATGTATGAAAAGAAAATATTTTGAGGGATTGAAGTGATTTGTGGCAAAGTAGATGATGAGCTGGTCCGGGATACCGGGCCCGGTGAACCTCTGTTAATGTTATAATGAGCTTATGGGTCCATGTATTCAAGGCATGGTGAAGTGGCAACATAGAGGTGTGAGGGATCCCGAGGTAAGGTCGGGTGAACCGCATCGCCACGTACATTGGTTTTCTATGATTGATCAATTGTTAATTTAACGGCCCACACATCATGGATACGAGTCACACGTCTTTTTATGTTATGCTATGTCATGCCTTATTATGTTAATGATATACGATTATGTAATGTTACGACTGATTTATGAGCCGTATTTTACGTTCATCCATGCATGCATGTCTTAAGCTATTTTTACGATACATATGTGCTTGCATGTGATTTTATTATACGTACTTTGTTATTATCAGATAGAGCATGCTGAGCCTTTAGGCTCACTAGGTTTAAATGATGCAGATGAGCCTGCAGATGATTTTATCCCGACCGGTGGTGAGGACCTCTGAGCGCCCGCTGCAGCTGCTACTCCGTCACCACTTCTTATGTTTTGTTGATGAGACATTTTTAGATTCGGCATTTTATTTACTCTGGTTTTAAGACAAAATGAATGATTTAAATTTTTTGAGATATTTATTTAACATATTTTAAAATGATGTTGACAAAGTTTTTCGGTGGATGAACTATGTTTTCTTTTAAGAATGTTTATTCCGCACTTTATTTCAAAAAAAATTCAAGAGTACTGTTCATTTCAGTTTTAAAGTCACTTTCTTTAAGATTAAAGGCTACATATCAAATTTTACAGATTAAAGTGTACACATGAAAGGTTACAGCTTGCAGTTTAAAGTTTCAAGCATGTTCAATTTATACTTGTTTCAGTTTTCAGTTTATCAGTATTCAGTGGTTTAGCTTTAGAGCATATCCGCTTATGAGTTCTCAGTTCGCAGTAAAAGTAATTTTCATGCCCTTACTGCCTGCCTTCGTTATTTTCAGATTTACTTGTTGAGCCTCTAAGCTCACTAGTTTTCCTAAGTGCAGGTGATCGAGTTTTGAGGTTGCTAGTTGGTGCGAGCTGGATCAGATCAGGGGTGTTTATCATGGACATTCGTTTTCGTGCTGACTCAGTTTACCGTATTTAGTTGTATAGAAGATTAGATACAGGTTTTGAACATTTCAGATTATTTCATCATTATTCAATGTAATCTAAATGACAGTTGCAGTTTTTTCAAACTGAGTGAAATCAGTTAGTAAATGTTTGTTGAATTCCGCACATGTATAAATTCTAAACGTTTTTCCATTTCAAAGTATGAAATTTCATTAATTTTGCAATTTAGCCCAGAATTATTTGGTTAATTGTTTTTGGACCAAGTACAAATTTCATTATCATTCAATTCGAACCTTCAATTTATTATAATTACTATTCAAAAAACGTGGTCGTTACAATTGGTATTAGAGCATGGTCCTTGAGATAAACACTTCTTCCAGTCTGTGACAGTTCTCACTAACCTCTTTAATTAATCTGTGAGTTTTATGTTCATGTTAAAGTTTTCGTATACAGTATTCTTTCAAGGTAGTATTGTGGTTGATTTGGGCTATAGTTCAGATATTTCAGGAAGAGGAAAAGAAAGGAGAGAAGCTACGAATGAAAATGTTAGTATTGATATTAATACGCGAGTTGTAGCAAGCATGGCTTAATTGTTGGATCAACTAGTTGGGCAGTATAGCCAAGGATATGGCCAACCTTCAAATCGAGGATTTAGTTTAGAGAATCCTCAAGAAAAGTTGAGACGCCAGAGGACAAAAGAGTTTTCAAGATAGAATCAGATGTGCCATCTACATGTTGAGAGAAAACGCAGTGATTTGGTGGGAAGGAGCCAAATTAACAGTGTATTTTGCCCTACGAGCTGAATAAGATTTGGAAGGAGATAGGAGAAGAGCGACATAAAAAACGTCAATCCTTTGAACATACAGACCAGAAGCAAGCTCAGAGACCCAACGGAAACTAGCAGAGGCCTCAGGGACAAAGACCTCTACAACCACAACCGTACAACACAATACCTCAGTTTGAAACATGCCAGTTTGCACAATATGTCAAAGGAATCATGCTGGTTCGTGCCAACTTGGCCAGAACGTGTGTTCAAATGTGGTAGCCCAGGCCACATCGCTAGGAATCGTAGCAGTAGAAGCAATTCATCACTAGAAGCTCCTATGTAATGACAGCAGATCAGGCTCAACCAGACTCTACGGTAGTTACAGGTAGAATTGTTGCCACCAGTATGCCTGCTGAAGTTGTAACATCGGAAAAATCCATAAAAACACGAGTTATTTAATTTTTTTTAAGGGATTTAACTACTATTTTCTGTCAGTTTATTATAGCATCTTTCTCCTGATCTGAGTTTGGGTTCTCTTTAGCCCGAGAAGTTTGCGAGCGGTTCCTGCTGGAGTTAACCCGAGAACCTTTTCAGAGTTTTTTTTTAAAAATATATATATATTTCTTTAATTATTATCTAATCACCCCGTAGCACATTTTAAGGACATTTAATAACTTAAGGCTGCCTTTAGCACCCTTTTAAACACATTTAATACTGAAATCTGTCTTGTGCAGTCAGCGTGAATAATTGACATTGGCGTACTACAGACAACGCCGTTCTATTTAATTTATTCTCTAAGGCGTTGGCTGTGCATTCTCTATGCCACAAATCAAGAAAAATATTTTATCCAGAGTAATATTTTCCATCGCACTCATGGGATATTCAGGACGGAGCTGCTCGATGCAACCCATTGGTAGGAAAGTAAACTCTGTTTCTTGACGTTTTCGTGAAAGAAAATTATTGTTAACTTTCTTTGTGTGTTGTTTGCTTTCTGTTTGCATCTTTTTTAGAGTTTTGAGTAATTTTTTCAAACGATTTTAAGACATGTACACCTTCAGCAATTTCGAAAATGGTTTTATAGTTTCCTAACTATTTTATAGTGGAATTTCTGCGACATTTGAAGTTGTTGTCTTGTTTAAAATAGTATAGGTTGTATGTACGTAGTTTTAGAATAGGGTTATCTGTGAGATTAAGTTGTAACAGGGGGTTAGGGCGAAGTTCTGAGCGACAAGAGGAGCTGGTGTAGATAGAGCATTGTTCTGGTATCAGATAAGCTTATCTAATCAGTTCTAACTTCTTATCTTCAGCACTAGTGTTGGATAGCTAAGGATGAGGTACTAGCTGATAGGAAAGCTGGCCTAACTGGAACGCTGCTCCGATCTGATAAGCTTATATAATCGGTTCGAATTTCACCAAGCTGTTTCCTGGATAGGTGAGGACGAGGTTTTGAGCAGATAGAAAAAGTTGGTCTAGTTAGAACTCTGTTCTGGACCAAGAAGCTTAGCTTGTCTACTCGAACTTCTCCGAGCTGGTTCCTTGTTCAGCGTGCTCCCGAGCTGGTTTCCTTGTTCAGCCCGTCTCCAAGATGATTCCCTTGTCAGCTCGTCTCCGATTTGATTCCCTTGTTCAGCTCGCTTCCAAGCTGGTTCCCTTGTTCAAACCGATTCCGAGCTGGTTACCTTGTTCAGTCCGATTTTGTGCTGATTTCACTGTCCAGCCCGCCCGTGATCTGGTTTCCTTAGCCTAAACTGAGTTGACCTCGGGTGACTTTCATAATCTAGCCTGATTATTCTAATTTGATTTTACTTCCCCTAAGCTGAGTTGACCAACCAGCCGTAAGCTGCTTTGTTCACCCTGAGTTGTTCTACACCCTCAGTTTATTTCATCACCTTGAGCTGATCTACACCCGTAAGATTATTTCTTCACCATGAGCTGTTTTACAGCCGTAAGCTGATTTCTTCACCTGAGCTGTTTTACAGCCGTAATATGATTTCTTCACCCTGAGCTGTTTTACACCCGTAAGTTGTTTTATTCACCCCGAGCTTTTTTACACCCGTAAGATTTTTTCTTCACCCAGAGCTATTTTATACCGTACACTGTTTTCTTCTATGAGCTGTTTTACACTCGTAATCTGTTTTGACCACTCAAAGCAATTTTTACGTCCGCAATCTGTTTTCTATCCTAAGCTGATTTCAGAACTCCATCTGTCTTGTTACGTCTTACACCAGTACTCTTTGCAAATGATAAAAGAGTTTTTATTAATAAATGAACCGATTGAGTCCTATCTGTTAGCAATGTTTTATTGTTCTATGGCAAGGTTACGAAGGAGAATTGACAGAATTTTCCCTAGCATAGTTCATAAGTTAAGGAAAATGATTTCAAAGTTTCACGATGTGACAAAGATAACAGACGATCAGCACAAGAAGGGTGAGGCCGCTAGTTGACGAACCAGTGTGTTGGATCAATTTTGGCGAGACCCTCTGATGAAGTGCAATGACTAGTTATTCGATCAATAACCAGTGCTATAGGGTGTAACCATATCGAATGACAAGACATAGGATTCAGTCAGAAGTTGAGCCGGGTTCGCAAAGATCAAGCTGGTTTCAGCTGAAAGTTGAAACAGATACAGATTGAGTAATGTAAATAAAACATGCGGAAATTACTCAAACTTCACTCTATCGTTCGAATCCCAATTAAACAGTTATAAACGCGTAAGCAAATATGTGATGCGTATAAATGTAAATACTGAAAATAGAAAAGAAAGATACGCTGAATTTGTTTGTTAAAGTTCGGAGCTCAATCTCCTACATCTCCCATTCTTTCGCCATGGGAAGGATCCACTAGAATACTTTGATTACAACGACCCCCGCTGCAACCCACTCCTACGACCCGCAGCCGCAAGAACTCCTAGCTTCTACCCATTGCACACCAGCCCGCAAGCTGTGTAACTAACTAAATTCTTTTACGCCTCAGTGAGAAAGGCTACACACACTTCTTTAACGTCTCAGTGCGAAAGAAAACTAGACTTGTTTAACGTCTCTGTCCAAAGACTACAATGGAGAGTATTTGAATCACATTCACTCTTTATCTATTTTGCTCAACTCTCGAATATGAGTGAATGTGTGTGTGTGTGATTTACAGTGTAAGCACATTCGTTCATTGAATTAAATCTCATACACTCTGGGAAGTGCTCCTGGTTTGAGCTGGTTTTCTGCTATCTCCCCAGATCAAATGTTGTGCATCTTCAAGTGTTTTCTTTTCGGATTTTCACAACACACTCCCACTGTTATGGCACATATTTTCAATCTGTTTCATTGCGCCTCTTTATAAAGCCTCTTCTTGGATATATCCGTTGGACACAAGGATGTAGCCGTTCTGAAAATCTTCTGACTCATATGTACTTTGTGTCATTTGGATTTTGCGCCTCTTTATAAAGCCTCTTCTTGGATATATCCGTTGGACACAAGGATGTAGCCGTTCTGAAAATCTTCTGACTCATATGTACTTTGTGTCATTTGGATTTTAATGCGTTGCAGGCTTTATGTGACTTGTGCTCTTTTCATAGGCGATTTTGCAGCCTTTGGTCACTTCGAGCTATTGTTTGCTTATGCCTGATGTGGACAAGACAATGCAAATCCTTTTGAACCAATTAAATTGGTCTTCGTAGATTGTTCAAACAGTTTTGCTTGACCAGATTGATTTTTCTGGCCCTGGTTTCTCAGCTCGTTTCTCTGTCAAGCTGGTTGCTTCATCAGCTCCTGCAGAGCTCTCTTCTTCTCCTCACCAGCTTCTTTGTTCTCATCTTCGAGCTGATCTTTTGGAGCAACTTCTGCATTTGTGCCTCTTTTTGTCTGCAGCTGAACTTGTGCTGTTCTTTCCTGCTCTTCGAGCTGCTTCGAGGCTCCAGCTTTGCTCCATTCCCAGCTGGTCGCCAACCAGCTGGTTGATATATCTGTGAGATCAAGCTTCTCACAGATATCATACAGCGAGCTGGTTTGTCTGCTCCCAGCTGATCTCCAAAAATTCAAGCTGGTTTGACCTTAATGATCTGGGCTATATTCTTCTCGTCACGAGCACTTGGTGTGCTTTCTTGCTCACTTGATCCATTCAGACACCTCTTCCAATCCTTCGGCAAGAGCACCTTTCTTTCACTGGTTGGACTACCAGTCCAACACCAGTGAATATATCCCATCTTCTTTGGGATATGAAAACCAGTTCAGATTCAGTCTTCCAAAGGACTGAGATCCATAAGATGAACTGGTTACAAGTGTTAGAGTAGATGCCCAACTAGCCAACTTGTGGCGTGTGGGTTATATTGACTCTTGTGTATAACGATCTTTATATATGAAATACGCATTTCTTTTATGGCATTCTTTATTTTCATTATGATATAATGTTAACAATTGTGTTGGATAAAGACCTAGAATGCACCATAGCGTATGTTAGATGTGATAGTGGATATGATGGCTATCATGAAACACATCTAATAGTCACTGTGTATTCTGAACACGTTCGTAGTCGATTGGGCCGTCAAAATGAGGATAAGGCCGCCCGAGCTTGAGACTATCATCTGCGATGTGAAGTACCATGTTTCATTGGTAGGGAACATTGTGATGTTCTGAGCATGCAGATGGATAGTGACCTGATGATCTATCGAACTACCCTCGTTCGGACTTTCCAAGTGGTTACCATTTGTCGAGTGGATAAGTCTTGGTTGTACAGATTAGTCCTCACTACTCGAAACGTCATTGAGACTCTACATGATAGGCGTCTCATTTTAACCCGTTTACCGACTCACTAGGGGTCATAAGGTGGCGGGATTGGGTGAGGTCTCGATGCATGTAGGAGTCGATGCTTCGTTGTCGAGGATTCACCGCTCGCTCTCATGCGTGGATATCCTATGCTATCTGAGGGGATAATAGTGTATAAATCTCTGGCCAGAGTACT
>KQ991051.1:15376-29978 GCA_001598015.1 Dorcoceras hygrometricum | reverse complement strand
CGTATACGGCTCTGCACTTTGAACACTCTCTAGTACACTGCACTTGATCTACGATTGAGCCGTCTCCACTACATCACTCCGCGCTTCAATTATGCTCTTGATTCTGCGCTTGAACTGCTCTTCATACTCTGCACTTGATCTTTGTGCTGCTCCAACATCCAGCTGATGCACCAGCTTGATGTACTCTGCACTTCTGGAAGTAAACTGCCAAACCAGTTTGGGCGACCCCTTATTGTTCCAGCTAGATATCTTCGACCAGTCCAGCTCAGGCGTCCTTTCACTGTCCTAGCTTGGATATCTTCACGTCTACTCCAGTCTAAGCAAGATGCGCATGTCAAGTAGAGCGTTAGTACAGTAGAAGAAGATTTTGTGTGAATCAAAACTTAGATTCTGATCTGTAAAAACAAATCCAACACAGTGTTCCCTTTCAATCAGGAAGGATCAGGATTGCGGGTTGACAAGCCCGTATACCCCTTCACACCGTACAGTTTGGGATATATTTCCCCATAGGCCTGATATCAGATGAGCTTGATCAAGCGATCAGGAGAGCTTATGCGCCACATCTCATACAGAAAAGTTTAATGGGTTATTCTATAACCGCATATTTAAGACACTTCACATTATATGTTTAATTTCCTTTATGTAATCTGTTATGTTTGTGTGAAGCTTTATTATTACAAGATTTACCTGAGCCCCTAGGCTTACTAGCTTTCATGGTTGCAGTTGTCAGGCCCGGTCTACAAAACAAAGATTAAACACGCAATCACAACCACGGAATCATTAAAAAGTGACTTAAATTTTTCACATTGTCCTGACTTAGAAAACATAGTTTCAAAATACAGTTATACTCAAAATAATGGTTTTACAACAACCAAAAACTACACACAACAGCTACGAATACAGCAAGTATCAGCATACAAAACCAACAAAAACCAAATCTTGTTAAAACAGTAGCACGGGGCATTCCCCGACAACAACACCAATATATTTGGGACACTCTGTTCAACCTCTGGGGACATCACCAGCTGACTCACCTCCTCGGCCAGCTGCATAACCTGGAAAACCTGAATGGCACATAACAAACCAAACAGCCCCAAAGAAACAGGGGTCAAACCCCTGTACAGAGAGCAGCATAAAACAGTAGGTAGATAGAACGAGTTACAAATGATATGCGATGCATGAGAACAGGAGAATCAAGGAATCAAAGGAACTGTACACAGATGGACATCAAAGATTGGAGTGGTTACCAAACATATGAGAGAATGGGAATTACCCAGCCGCTCTATCACACACGGTACAAGACACAATACAGGATAGGGATGGCCGCAACTCACGTGAGAGATTGAGAGCTACCCAGCAGCTCAATCACACGTAGTACCAGCAACAAGCTAGAACTGAAAAGGACATAGTACATGTGAGAGAATGGGAGGTACCCAGCCGCTCAATCACACGCATCCTGTCAATACGAGTTAGCTCAACAACGAAGGACAAAAAATCATAGGTTCTCACAGCAGGCTGCTAGTATAGGATCGTAAAGAACAGAGCATAGCAACATGTCATGCGTGTATGGCTAAGAATAATTTTCAAGATACCACACAACAGAACAGATGCAAGGAATAGCAGAGAACCAACAGCATACACACTGCTCAACATAACAACACATGCTCATTTATACACAAGCCTATCTCGAAGCTGTAAATATAAGCTCACATCGTACTTAGCTTCTTTGCTACAATTACCACAAAAAGGGTCCCGAACAACTCAGATCTGAAACCTGCTTAGCTAAACACAATAACCAGTTCAGGGACAGTAAGCATAGAAATACAAAACTGGAAGCCATAGCCAACCCAGTTCTATCCTACCTCTTAAACGTGATATCTATATCTAAATGAAACATAAGGGAGGATCTAGAACTTACTCAAAGCACTAACTGCGCTGAAGAACCAATCGACTGGAATACGAATCGATAGCACACTTTCTTTCGCGTTCACTCTTCTAGTCCATCAAATCCTTCGAAAGAGGTGTAGGAAGAAGCGTATTGGAAAGTGGAACTCAACATTACCAACCTTGCTCCAAGCTGCGTCATCTACCGCAGAGAAATGGAGGAGATAAGGTTCGATAAACAGTAAGGGTTTCGCCACAGTAGAGGGTAAGGTTACGAGAGATAAATATTTCTAAGTGTTGGAAAGAATGGCGTGCGCACGGTCAACGTCCTCTATATATATATATAAGTCCCCACGATCTGGTGAACAGTAGCCATCTAATGCTCTGGGTCCAAGATGGTATACATCATCCAGTTTGTGCTACCAGAACAGATCACACACCCGATCTACTATCCCAAAACAGATCGTAACGCACGCAACAACTCACATATATAATCCAGATTACGCTTGTCCAGCTCACACGTACTATCCAACTAGCGTCTAAACTTATATCATTAAACGACGTCGCATCGCACCTCAGCTCGGGACAACCAGATCACAAGCAAGAAGACTAGCTCGCACACTATCAGCTCTTTCCTAAGCTGATACCCATGAATCATACCGATCCACACTAAACCCTCGAACCAGGCAGGTCCGTACAATACTATCAGATTACGCCCCTCTAAGCTGGTTTTTCCAAATGACGTCGCTTCGCCACCCACTTAGGATATCCAGCTTAGAGTACCCATAATAGCTTACGACAACAATATAAGAATCCAGTACACCCAGCTCGGACCGTTCTACGGAAACTAGCCCAGAGCTGTTCCACGCACCGACCAGCTCACGCTCGATCTGGTCTATTCCAATCACTTGATAATATCCAATTAATGTTAACCATCCAGACCTCACATTTCTCCCCCAATAAAAAGGATTTCGTACCTCGAAATCAATCAACAAACCCCAGAACTGATCAAGATCTTAGAATCATAGAAATGTCACCACAACACCAAAATTGAGAATACGCAAACATACTCTGCACAGCAGTTCTAACTACACAGAATTAACTATTAACCAGGGGTTAAGGTGACTGGGAAAACAACACCCAGAATTCTATCTATAGAAATTAGTAAGATGCATACTGAAACAGATGAGGCCACTCACGCTGCATCTTCTCCTCCAACTCCCACGTAGCTTATTCTCTGGCATGCTTGCTCCACTGGACAATCACTAAGGTAAAGGTCTTGTTCCTGAGCTGTTACTCCTTCCTGTCCAAAATCTTCAAGGGATACTCAACATAACTCAGGGTTCGATCTAGCTCTACCTCGTCATTTTGTAGCACGTATGAAGGATCCGCCTCATACTTCCTCAGCATAGACACTTGAAACACATCGTGAATTGAGGACAACTCGGGTGGCAACAATAAACGATATGTCCATGGACCGATCATCTCCACAATTTCATAAGGTCCAACATAATGAGGAGCTAACTTTCCATTGTGTCCAAATCTCATAACACTTCTAAAATGAGAAACTTCCAAGAACACTCGATCACCAACCTGAAATTCAAAAGGCCGACACCTCCGATTTGCATAGCTAGCTTGGCGATCTTGTGCAACCTTCATACGCTGTCAAATTAGATCAACCTGATCCTACATTTTCTGCACAAATTCAGGTGAAGACAGCTGCTTTTCCCCCACTTCATCCCAAAAAATTGGCGACCTGCACTTTCTACCGTACAGTGCTTCAAACGGCGTCATTCCAATCGTCACTTGGTAGCTGTTATAATACGAAAATTCCACCAGTGATAAGGAATCCTGCCAACTACCACTATAATCCATTACAACAGCTCGCAACATATCCTCCAGTATTTGTATAGTCCTCTCAGATTGGCCATCCGTTTGGGGATGATAGGCTGTACTCATAGCCAATCTGGTGCCTAAGGCTGATTGTAAACTCTTCCAAAATCTGAAAGTGAACCTCGGATCTCTGTCCAAAACTATGGATATAGGCACTCCATGCAATCGAACTACGAAATCGATGTACAGTTTTGCCATTTTTAAAAGTCATATTGTAAGGAATGAAGTGAGCTGATTTTGAAAATCTATCAATCACTACCCAAACAGCATCACATCCTCGGCTGGAACGAGGCAAGTGGGTAACAAAATTCATAGCTACGTGCTCCCAATTCCATTGGGACACCTCTAAACTCTGCAATAGCCCGCCAGGTATCATCCTTTCTGCTTTGACTTGCTGACAGTTCAAACAACGAGCGCAAATTCACCAACATCGTTCTTCAAACCTGCCCACCAATATTGCGATTTTAAGGAATGGTACATCTTCCTTTCACCAGGATGAACACTATGTCGACTGCAGTGAGCTTCCCTTAAGATAATTTCCCTCAAATAAATCAGGTTAGGCACCACTAACCTTCCCCGAAACCTTAAAAAACCATCAAATGCGACAGAGTAATCCTCCAGCTATCCGGCTTGAGCCTTCAGCTTCAACTCATGGATAAATGGGTCAATTCTTTGAGCTGACCTAATGTCCGAAACAATCTGTGGCTCAACTTGAAAAGATGACACCACAACGCAATCATAACCTGGGTAGAAACACCAACCAGTAGTGCTCAGATTCTCATGGACCTTAGATATATTTAGCGATGCAAGCATCGACACTTGAGCTTTCCTGCTAAGCGCATCAGCAACTACATTCGCTTTCCCTGGCTGATAATCTCGCAATCGAAATCTTGAATGCTCTTGTGGTCAGTATACACCACAAAACATTCGCCATAAAGATAGTGGCGCCAAATCTTCAAAGCAAAGACAACGGCCGCCAACTCCAAGCTGTGAACTGGGTATAGAGTCTCATGGAGTTTCAACTTACGGTAAGCATACGCAATGACTCAACCATGCTGCATCAAACGCAACCCAATACACTAAAGGAAGCATCAGAACATACCACAAAAACTCCTGAACCTAAAGGTAAAGCTAAAACTGGTGCTGAAGTTAGCTTCTGTTTGAGCAGTTGAAAACTGTTCTCACATTCCTCCGTCCAAACAAACCTCTTAGTTTTTTGGGTCAGCTGCGTCATAGGCTTAGCTATACTAGAGAATCCCTCGATGAAGCATCGATAATAGCTAGCCAATCCCAAAAAGCTACGAATCTTCGAGACGTTCTTGGGACGTTCCCAGTTCACCACAGCCTCTACCTTACTGAGATCAACAAATAATCCTTCAGCCGAAATGACATGACCCAAAAACACCACTTTATCCAACCAAAACTCACATTTGGAGAACTTGGCATACAGTTGTGAGTCTCGAAGTGTTTGGAGGACCAGCCTCAAGTGCTCTTTATGTTGCATGAGAGTCTTTGAATAATCCAATATGTCATCGATAGAAACAATCACAAACTGATCGATGAACTCCCTAAAGACTCGGTTCATTAAGTCCATGAAAACTACCGGGGTGTTAGTCCTAACGACATAACCAAGAACTCGTAATGCTCATACCTCGTTCTAAACGCAGTTTTCACAACATCCTCCTCTTGAATTCGTAACTGATGATATCCTGAACGCAGATCATTCTTAGAATAGATGAGTGAACCTTAAAGCTGATCAAATAAATAGTCGATCCTCGGTAACGGTACTTATTCTTCACAGTATCTTTATTCAGTTGCCTAATGTCGATGCATATCCCCATCCAACCGTCTTTCTTCTTCACAAACAGAATAGGAGCTCCCCACGGTGACATGCTTGGCTGAATAAAGCCCTAAAACATATCACTAAGTTGTACCTTCAGCTCTCTCAACTCAGCTGGTGCTAGATGATACGAGATTCGAGAAATAGGAGCTGTACCCGGCACCAACTCAATGCTGAAGTCAATTTCTCTCCTCGGAGGGAAACCAGGAATCTCCTATGGAAACACATCTAAGAAATCACGCGCGACGGGGATGTCACTAAGCTCCACACACGAATTCGAGGATGCATCTAAGGCATAAATCATGAACCCTACATTCTCCAACGACTGTTGTCCAAACATCTCCAGAATCTTCTATTGGAAATCATGGCCGTAGAAATTCCACTTCTCTCCAGACTGGGCCCGAAAATGCACAACGCCATGGAAACAATCCACGGTGGCCCTAAAACTAGACAACACGTCCATTCCCACTATACAATCAAAATCCCACATAACTAACCGGATCGAATTGGCTATCAGCACATTCTGGCCAAACCTAAGTATGCCATTCGACACCATCTCTTGGGAGAACAAGCTTGCGTCGAAAGGAGTCTAAACAGAAACAACATCATGCAAAAAGGTGGTACGCAAATCATGTTGAACAATAAATGCATCATCTATGAATGAATGTGATGCTCCAGTATCAAACAACAAACGTGATGGAAAGTCAAATATAGTACAGGTACCTGAAATCACTCCTCCAGGAGTGCCCTCTGCTTGCTCCCTGGTCATGGAATTTACTTGGGCCTGCTTGGGTCCTGAGAAATGGGGTTGGGAAGACTGTCCAAAACGTGAAGGGTAGGCTGCTGGAACGACCTGTGCTGAGTTTTACCCATCCTCTACTGCGGAATAGAGAAAGAACGACCTCGAGAAGATCCTCCTGAACGACCCTGTGGTGGGTAAGCGGTGTTCTGAGATCCAACCAAAGGATATACTCGCACATAATGTCCGTACTGCCCGCAGAGATTGAAAACACCCTGAACTCCCGTACACTGCGTAGATGGATTTCTTCCTCCACATTGCCCACATAAGGTAGATCGGGGACTACTACTTCTCGAACTGCCCGAACCGGAAGAACTGGAACCTGACTTCTTCTTAAAATGTTGGCCACGAGGCCTGAACTTGTGGCGTCCAGGTTGTTGTGATGACTGTTGGGGTTGCTGGGATGACTAAGAAGGTTGGGGAGGTTGCGCCCCTTGAACATTGGGGCGTGTACCTTGAACAACTTGCGGCCGAATCCGAGACCTACGAATATGTAATCCTTCCTAGATATCCATCGCCTTGTACACCGCATCCGCATAGCTAGTAGGTGAAATCTCCAGCACCAAAGAATAAAGATCTTTGTTCAGCCCTTCCAAGAATCTGTTTCTCTTCGCTCTCTCACGACCGGACACATGAGTAACACAATAAAGGAGAAGAAAACTTTCTAGCATACTCCCCCACAGACATGGTTCCCTGAACCAAGTTATCGAACTCCCGTTATGTGGCGTTAACGTAGGACTCCGGAATGTACTCCTGATGGAAATCAGTACAAAATCTGTTCCAAGTTATCCCCATGCCAGTCTCCTCAAGAGCCCGTGAAGCGCCTCTCCACCGGCGCTATGCATTCTTCCTCAATTGGAAGGTAGCTAAACTCAGTCTACGCTCATCGTCATACCGCACTCGATCAAACAGCCCTGTGATGTGCTACAACCAGGACTCAACATCGAAACTAGATTCGTCACCATTGAACATTTGAGGATTCATCCACTGAAAACCTCGCCATAATCAGCTTCATTTCGTCTACACGGGTTTCTAATACATCCACCTCATCATCAACATATCTAGCGTGCCTACGAACGGGAATACTACCCTCGCCCTCATTGTTCTGGCCTCAAATTATATCGGGATCTGCCTTCTAGCTCGACACCTACGTCTAGACAGCATCTATGCAAATACTAAGACGATAAGATCACATAAATATAACACAAAGTCAAGCACACACAACAAACTACGCAGTGCCTAGACTCAAGTGTGATCAAAATAATTCGAGCTTATCCAGTTTAAGCTCTGATACCAAAAATGTCAGGCCCGACGCACAAAACAGAGATTAAACACGCAATCAAAAATATGGAAGCATTAAAAGTGGCTTATATTTTTCATTGGCCTGACTTGGAAAACATAGTTTCAAAATACACTTATACTCAAAATATTGGTTTTACAACAACCAAAAGTTTCACACAGCAGCTACGAATACAGAAAGTATCAGCATACAAAACCAACTGAAACCAAATCTAGATACAACAGTAGCACGGGACATTCCCCGGCAATAACATAGGTTCTCATAGCAGGCTGCTAGTATAGGATCGTAAAGAACAGGGCATAACAACATGTCATGCATGTATGCATAAGAACAGCTTTCAAGATACCACACAAAAGAACAGATGCAAGAAATAGCAGAGAACCAACAGCATACACACTGCTCAACATAACAACACATGCTCATTTATACACAAGCCTATCTCAAGGCTATAAACATAAGCTCACATCCGTACCTTAGCTTCTTTGTTACAATTACCAAAACAAGAGTCCCGAACAACTCAGATCTGAATCCTGCTTAGCCAAACACAATAACTAGCTCAGGGACAGTAAGCACAAAAATACCAAACTGGAAGCCATAGCTCAACCCAGTTCTATCCTACCCCTTAAACGCGATATCTAGATCTAACCGAATCATAAGGGAGGACCTAGCACTTACTCAAAATCATTACCTGTGCGGAAGAACCAATCGACTGTAATACAAATCGATAGAACACTATAGCTCTTTCACGTTCACTCTTCTAGTCCACCAAAGCCTTCGAAAGAGGTGTAGGAAGAAGCGTCTTGGAAGGCGGAACTCAACGCTACCAACCTTGCTCCAAGCTGCATTGTCTACCGCCGGGAAATAGAGGAGATAAGGTTCGGTGAACAGTAAGGGTTTTGCCACAGTAGATGGTAAGGTTACGAGAGAGAAATTATTCTAAGTTTTGGAAACAATGGCGTGCGCATGGTCAACGTCCTCTATATATATTCCTAGAATAAAATTTATAGTTTTGGTGATAACAAAAAGTCAAGTTAAATTTGGACTTTCGGACGTTGATTGAGTATCCAGACGACAAGTCTATTCAGATGATGAGATTACGGGGTTTAAGTAGTTGGTCTTCATTCAGTCGATGAGTTATTCAGACGCAAGGTATTTCTCTCAGTTGAATTTATCCAGACGAGAGCTACAGTAAACCAGTCATTGGGTAATTCAGATGCTAGTTACAGTAAGTTGCATATTCAGAAGTTGGCTACAGTGAAGAAATTTCAGATGCAGGGTATATTGATTCAGACGTGAGTTTATACAATCAGACGCAAGCTACAGTGGATCATGTATCCAGTCGCAAGCTACAGTAGATTATTCACTCAGACGCAAGCTACAGTAAATTGCATTATCAGTTGATGGAATATATAAACCAGTCGGGAGCTACAGTAATTTGTGTAACCAGTCGCTGATACTTGGTGTTTGCATATAGCAAAACTACGTCGTTTAAATAAGTTAAACGACAGCGTTTGGGTTAACTCTAGAAATCAGTTGTTGGGATATGCATGTATCCAGGCGTTGGAATAACGCACATGTTAAGGCAATCAGCAGTTGCATACTTTCACATATTCCAGTCACAACATCCTAAACGACGATGAAGGAATTTCAGGCTCAAGCGATAAATAAATTCAAATACGATCATATACTCAAATTTGAAAAGATCAACAGAATCGTACAATTTCCTGGAATTGAGGAGACAACATTGGTACTATTTTGGGTAAATATTACATATTTACAGAGGTTGTTACACGGTTATTGCAAAAATAAGGAAGGCGACAAATTTGCTCTGATAATGTGCATTTTACCTTGTAGTGGAGCAGAGTATACGGTTACAAGATTATCAGAATTTAAAAAATGAATTTTTTTCCTTAGCTATTCAAATGACCGTTGAGCGAAGACTATAAATACCAGCAGTTTGAATTGAAGAAGCATCCTTCGCTCTCACTATTTGCTGAAACTCTGCCAAATTGCTTTCTGAGCTATCTCACATATTGAAGTTATTCTCAAAGCTCAAAGATTTGAAGAACACAACCGTTGCCATTCATTGATATACCTTCGAGTCTATCATCTGGTTACATCACTGTAATCGAGTTTCATTGTTGAAACCAAAAGATTTTACAGTCTCACATATAGTGCATTTCACTGTTATATCTTTGATTGAGTCTGTAACAAACGTGTTATCAAAAGCCGTTTGAAAATTATACAAGTGTTGTAAAACAGCAGCTGCGACTGCTTCGTGGAGTTAGTGTTGCTAGGAGTTCATACAAGTGAGGCTTGTGTGACTGAGTGTGTGCAGAAGGCATGTACAAATCAAATCTTCTAGTGAATCCTTCTTGAAAATGAAGAAGGGGAGATGTAGGATATTTATATCCGAACTTCCACAAACAAACTCTGAACCCTTACTCTTTACATTACGCATTTATTAATTGTGTTATCTGTTCGCAAATTAATCGGCCTTTTTCCGCACATATTTTGTTGGCCAAGATATTTGATTAAACTGAGATGCTTAAATCTGGTAACTCGGATTTAAGTTAAGCAACGCTTGTAAAACTTTTAAAAGGTGATGGTCCCAAAAATAGGATCAAAACAAGTACAGGAGTTCAGAACGGGGGGGGGGGGGGTTGAATGAACTCCTTCGATTTCAAAAATTCTTTTAAAATGTTTTGCAAGCTTTTTCTTAACTTAAGTCCGAGTTACCAGACTTAAGAATATCTCAGTTATATTCAAACTTCTCGGCCAACAATATATGTGCGGAAAATGACCGATCAATTTGTGAACAGTAAATAAACACAAGTAATAAAATCACGCGTAATGTAAAAGATAGAGATCAGAGTTTGTTTCTGGAAGTTCGGACTTCAATGTCCTACGTCTCCCCTTCTTCCTCCTCGGAAGGTATCACTAGAAGACTTTGATGAGAGTAGCCTTTCTACAAACACCCAATCCCGTAACCCGCAGCTACGAGAACTCCTAGTATCTCACAACGACAATCCAAGCAGACGCAGCTGCTGGTTACAACACTTTAGTGTTTTCAAACGGCTTTTTAAGAAGCTCGTTTGTTACAGACTCAATCAAATACAACAATGAATACACTTGTGAGTACTGTAAAATCTCTGGTTTCTAAGACAAAGAAACTTGATTCAATAATATGAACCAGAGAGTGACACTCGAAGATATAACAATGAATATCAAAGGTGAAGATTCTTCGAGTGCTGGAGCTTTGAATGCGTTCAATGAAGAGTAAGCTCTGGGAGTATTTTGACAGCGTTTTTGTAATAGCAGTGGCAAGAGTGTTCTTATAACCGTATTCTCTGCTCCACTACAAGGTAAATTGCACACTGTCAGAGCTAATTTGTCGATTTCCATGTTTGTGCAACAACCTCTGTGAATGCGTACTATTTACCCAAAATAGTACCGACGTTGTCTCAAATTCCAGGCAATTTTTACGATTCTGTTAATCTTTTCCAATTTGAGTAAACAATCATATTTGAATTTCTTTATCGCTTGCGCCTGAAATTTCTTCATCCTTATTTAAAAATCTTGCGACTGGAAGACGCTTGAAAGCATGCAACGACTGGTTTTCTTTAACGCGTGCGTTATTCCAGCGATTGGATACACAAAATACTGTAGCTCTCGACTGGTTCCAATACGCTGTCGTTTCAACTTATTCAAACGACATCGTTTCCAATATACCCTCGACTGGTTAAAAAATACTGTAGCTCTCGTCTTGATGTACAAACCACTGTAGCTCTCGACTGGTTTTGAAAGCCATCGACTAATTTCAATACGCTGTCGTTCCAACTTATTTAAATGCTGTTGTTTTGCAATCTTTATCACAATACGCTAACACTCAAATACTTGAGTCTGATTCAAGATCACTTTAGCTTGCGTCTGGTTATAAGAACACTGTAGCTTGCGTCTAGTTAAGCAATCCACTGTAGTTTGCAACTGATTATAAACACACTATAGCTTGCGTCTGGTTGTAACCATCAACTGGTTATACTTCACTGTAACTTGCGACTGATTCGATACCAAAGATTAATTCACTGTAGCCCTCGTCTGATTTACTGTAGCTGGCGACTGGAAAACCCAACAACTAAAATCCAACTATCGAAACCCTGTAAGATCACCGTATGAGTAAACCTGTCGTCTGGATTCTCAAATAATGTTATCAACGTCTGAAAGATCCTGATTTAACTTGTCATTTTGTTATCACCAAAACCATAAATTTTATCCTAACAATTTCCCCCTTTTTGGTGATGACAAAACTTAGCAGTCGAGATAATTGAATAGGGAAAATAAATTGCACAACGACTGCTGAAAACAATTTTATTAACTTAACAAAGTACAAAAGATTTGTACAAGTTCTATCCTAAATAATATCCTCTTCTCCTCTTATACGATCCACTTCTACTTAGCCTTCTCTCTTCTCTCTCTATCTCTTTCTCTGTCAGCCCTCATCATTCATTCCATAATATCTCGTTGTGCAGCGTCAATGTCTGTTGGTGAAATAATCTCTGTAGTTCTGATAACATTACCACTGCTTTCACCTTGGTTAACAGGAGTAGGTAGAGGGCGGCGACTGCTTCTTCCTTCCCCCTTTTTGGCATCTCGCCACGAATGTAGTCGACGAGATCGCCAATCTGGGTGGAGAGGCTGAGAAAATATGCTACCATTTTTGCTTGGAATTATAATTTCTCACTCCTGATAGTTGCAGCCTGCCCATCCAATAAAATAATTTTAGCATCAAGCGCATTGAACCTGTTCCTGACCGCCAGCGAATCTGTATCAGTAGTGACACCTTGGGCCATAACAGTTTTCCTCCATTCATTGAGACGAAATATCTGAAGATCATCTTGATTTTGTCCTTCTTGTCGAACACTCTGGATTAGATTTCGGAAGTAGTCATTTTGGTGTCCCAGAGTGTTTTTAAGACCTCGTTCAATGGTATGAAGTCTAGATAAAATATCTGTGAGCATTATCCATACGCTGAGAGAGAGAAGTTTCAGATCATCCAGAAGAGGAGATTTGGTGTCCCAGAGTGTTTTTGAAGACCTCGTTCAATGGTATGGAGTCTAGATAAAATATCACTGTGAGCATTATCCATACGCTGAGAGAGAGAAGTTTCAGATCATCCAGAAGAGGAGAAAGATTGGCAGTAGTAGCTGGAAACGTAGTCTGAACATTCACATTTTCCTCCAAGGGAATATCATCTCCATTAAGGTGCACTGGAGAATCAAAAGAATCGGTTTCTTGAAGGTGCACTGGAGAAGGCCTGGAATCAATGTCTTGGACAGGTTCAATAAAAACACAGAGTGGGAAAAGATCATCAATGTAGGGTCGTTGGGCAGTGCCTCCCAATGTCTGGAGTTCACTGGTGTATTGATGGGTCTCCAGTAATCAACCCCTTCCAGGATAAGCCACGACCCATCCACCATGATTTTCGCTTGTATCCAACACTTGGAAGTGATAGAGGGATGATTTGGAGGTATGAAGAAACCTCGATCAATGACAGGGCCCTCGAACAAACTAGAACTGGACGGTCGTGTCCACTCCAGCTGGTGCTCTCTCATGTGCCGCAATAGAACTTTCAAGGCAAAGAGGTGAGCAGCACCCAGTAGTTTCAATACTTTCAGATCAATCACTGAAGTGGGTGTACCTGAGACAAAATTCTTCCGCCTGGCCTCTATTAACTTGCGGAGAAGCTTAGCAATGATGAGTCTCCGCCGCTGAGTGGCAACAAAACTCGAGTCTGTCTCTGCCCACGAGAGAACCTGCCCTTCTTTGGCAAAAATATCCTCCGATTGTAGAGTGGCCAATTTGCGCAAACTGAAAGAACTCACAAAGATAGAAACATCCTCAATCACTTTTTCTCGTAACGCAATCAAGAACTCAATGTCAGCACAAATCAGAGAGAAAATTTCCCGGGCAGGATGCCCCTGAACATCATCTTCAACCAAAATCCCCATTCCTTCATCAGAAGCATCAATCTGCGGTAGACTATCCTTGTATGCGTCAACTTCTCGGAACTCAATTCCTTGTCCAAACCTGATTGGAGTGACGGTTGGAGCAAGAGTATAAGGAAGAGATGCATTTAAGGGTATACGGGCCTGATGCTCCTCAATGGATAATAACTCATCATCAGTCGTTCCTTCCACAGAAAGCTGTACCTGCTGGTCCCCACCAGCAGCACCAACATTAATGGTTACTTCTTCTTCATCAGTGTCACTGTGTGTGACAACTGGGCTATCATTTTGGAGCATTTCATCAAAATCCCTATCGAACCAGGTTTCAGCCCTATCACTTTGTTATCACCCTTATCACCAGAAATTGAATCCAACTGATTTAGAACTAGGTTAATAACAGTGTCTGGATCCTCAGTCGTACCCTCAACAACTGTTACCACAGCTGGTTGTTCTACAGACGCAGGAACTTGTGCATCAACTTCAATAGCATCCTCCAAAATAAACTTCCTCTTTC
Source organism: Dorcoceras hygrometricum (assembly GCA_001598015.1). Taxonomy (NCBI): domain Eukaryota; kingdom Viridiplantae; phylum Streptophyta; class Magnoliopsida; order Lamiales; family Gesneriaceae; genus Dorcoceras; species Dorcoceras hygrometricum. The sequence goes on along the minus strand of KQ991051.1, from coordinate 15,743 downwards.
TCTTCTGAGATTTGCGTTTGGGCACAGAGAGTTGTTCCACTGGTGCAATTTTCGTGGCTTCAACAGTTTGAAGAGGCACGACCTCTTGAGCAATAACCACAGGTTTACCCTTAGTGGTTCTCTTCTTCTTCATCACCGGTGCCTCCTCACCAGCACCAACTTGTCTCTTCTTAGACACAGCCTTCTTTACAGGGGTTTTCTTTACCATTGGAGAGACTGCAGATTCGTCCAATACAACTTTTTCATTAATATGAACTAACCGGTGCACTGTTTTTGCATCAAGAATCCTTGATTTGGGAAACCCCTTTGATTCCCCTAACACCAATCCCTGCACATTCTGCAAAAGAAAACCAATTTGTATTGCAAA